>ML392686.1:0-54482 GCA_005239525.1 Nicotiana knightiana | reverse complement strand
ATTATGGTAACACCGTGTACATGAATTACTGCTTGGTGAGAGTCATTGTGCCTTGAGCTCAAATAGTGAATTGTTGATATGAACTTGTGTTCCTTGAAAGGAAGAATTCTTGTGATTTGATTGTTTGTGGCTGTTGTTACGAAATATGATTGTCGGGTGGGATCGGGTTGCGCGCCGCAACACGAACTAAAAAGGATAATGAGATGTGAGGTAATAAGGGTGGCCGAGGTAATAAAGGTGGTCGAGGTAATAAGGGTGGCCGGGGTAATAAGAGTGGTCGAGGTAATAGGGGAGGCCGGGGTAATAAGGATGGAATGTGATCGTTATCACTATCAAAATGAAAATATGGGAAATTCTTGAATATGATGATGTTGAAAAGGGAAAGGGAGAGATTGTGAAACTTTTTTATTTTGGTTGCTTCTTTCCACGTGCATTGATTGATTTGGTTCTATTACTGTTTCTTACTTGTGTATTGTTTGATTGTACTTGGAATAAAGTTTGTTCATACATACTAGTACTATTCCACAGTACTAACGTCCCTTTTGCCGGGGGCGCTACATTTTCTTATATGAATGTAGGTGGTTCTACAGCAGGTAATTCAGCCATCCGTCAGTAGTGCCTCATCTCCTTTCCGTCAGCTATTCTGATGAGCCCCACTTCCTCCCGGGGCCACGTGTGGCTCATGTCGCCTTATTTTGATTTTATGGTGTAGTGTAAGGTATAGCCGGGGCCTTGTTGCCGGCAAATATTATACAAATCTTTTGTAATCATAGAGGCTCTGTAGACACAATGTGGGTAGTGTACATATATATTTTGGGTAAGTAATGGTACGGTCCGTAATCGTGATCCACGTTGGTAAATGTTGTGTGTATTTTTGTAAGTGTTTGGTATCATATGTTGGTAATGATAAAAAGGGTAGAACTGAATTCAATTTGTAAGATTATGCTAAGTTATAAATGGCTATTTCACATGAATAATGTATGTTGAAATCACGGGGTAACGCATGGGATAGGAAAGGCAAATCAGGTTCGCTTGACCGGATTCACTCGGTTAGGCGCCGGTCTCGTCCCTTGATTTTTGGGGCGTGACAGATAATTCTCCACGCATGTTGTAATTCTTTTCAGGCCTTATGGCGATATGGGAAAGATAGCCTTCGATATATATATATATATATATATGAAATCTCTTGAACATCTTAAGTAGTAATTGGCACGAATATGACGTACCGAGTAACATGTGGAATATGTCGTGCAAAGTGAAATGGAAATGTGTGGGCACGAAGTTTCATGTGTGTTTAAGGTTTGGAAGTTATGATTATGTTAGGAGATTACGAGGATTGTGATTGTCGAAATGGTATATAGAAATGATTCGATTGGTTGAGTTAACATTGTTTTCTTTACTCGAACTCAATTATGCTTCATCCGGACCCCAATTATATTGTTGATTAATTACTTGGTCGATTCTTGCTGTCATTCGTGTTTTCCTCTTATTGTTATTATTGACTGCAACTTGATATCCTTCTGCTATCGGTATTACTTTGATAGTCCTTTCTTGTTAGACTTGAGTCATATCCTGCAGGTTATATATATATATATATATATATATATATATATTCGGTAGTGTCTCGACCTGACCTCGTCACTACTCTACCGAGGTTAGGCTTGATACTTACTGAGTACCACAGTGGTGTACTCATACTGCACTTCTGCACATCTTTTTGTGCAGAACCAGGTACTTCGGATCGGGTCGGTTTTGATACTTACGCCCGGTGTGGCTGGAGACTTCAAGGTGTACCTGCTGGACGTTCGCAGGCTCTGAAGTCACTTTCTATTGTATTTATTCCATTATTTCATTTACTTCCAGAATCGTGTGTATTCAATATGTATAACTACTCTTAGAAATGTTTATGACTTGCATTACCGATTTTGGGAATTGTATGTTTATAGAGAATTTAATTTCTAAGTTGTTAGACGCTATTTATTTATTGTTGTTCAGAATATGTTAGGATTACGTAGTCCCTAAGACTAGGTGTCATCACGATACCCAACGGTGGGGAATTTGGATCGTGACAAATTATATATACATAAATATATAAAAAATAAATTTTCTTCCACAAACTTAATATCTGACCAAATAGCTACAATAAAATTAATTCTTATATCTCACAATTTAAGAAGTATATAAATATACTTTGAATTATTACATAAAAATGACATCTATTAAAAATCATTATTGACAGCATTAAAAAATCTCGAGGCTTTGAATTCCTCGCGCTCATATTCTTCCTCCTTGATCATGAATAGATTTTTTGTCTGACCAAGTATTTAATAAACATATAAAACATTGAACTTGCAAACTCCTTTGTCCTGTCACTTCAAATTCATATAGTCCCCCTGTATATGTCTTTGTCATTTTGTTCAGTAATTGTCATGCTTAGCTGTTCACATTTCACATCCATTGCTTGTATATTTTATTCAATGTTTTCTACAATACTACGTACATAAATTTGAAATTTTGCCATGAAAAGTACCTCCTACAGTATTAACACGGCCATTACTCAATATTGAGACTTTTTGCCCTATAACGAGATTGTATATGCTTCAAATACCATATTCATTGGAGATGCAACAGATGAAGTTATGGCACTTTCGATGAAATGTTCTATCCGTTTTGAATTTGTTTAATTAGACATAGAGATTAAGAAAAAAAAAGTACTGCGTACTTATGATCTTAAACATTCTTTGATATTTGTAAGATTATATAATTTGTGGAATATGTGATGGCATTTGTGGCGTTATGGCCAAAGTCATTAATTAAAAATAAAATAAAAAATTTAAAATTAAATTATTATAATAACAGACCTTGTTGGAATTTGGAATAAACTAGAAAGAAACTAATTCATATAAATTGGAACAGAATAATATTAAACTAGGTTGTCACTAATGTAAATGAAAGAAGAAACTTAATTGGCATGTCGAAAACATGTCCGTTTCAACGGTCAATGATAAATGTAATTAAGTTGAGGGTCCCAACATAGGTACAGAGACATTTTCTTACATATACGGCTGTCTCAACTCTGTTAATCAATTGCCATACTTAACTGATACGAACAAGATTGATGGACCAGATTGAATTTACAAAAAAAACAAAGTGGTTCGATGGCTACGTAACATCCTTAATTAGTTCGAGGATATCGTTTGTTGATAATTCAACGTAGGGCCGTCTCAACAAGATTGGTGGCTGACGCCAAAATTCAGAGAGATAATCTAAGTAAGAATATCAACGATAAATTTTTAATGAAAAAATATAAAACAAAGGTAGACTAATAAAACCACTTCAAAAATTTGATAAGTTGATATACAACAACTACATACTCAGTGAAAACCTATAAAGTGGGGTTTTGGGAAGTAGATTGTATGCAGACCTTACTTCTACCTTGGGAGGTAGAGAGGTTGTTTCTGAAAAACCTCGGCTCAAGAAAAAATATGGCAAAAAAAAAGGTCAGATAAGGACAATCAATTCAATGTAATATGAAAATGAAAGTAACGACAGCAAATAAGTCATGATAAAGCAGTCTAAAAAAAGCAGTAGCTATCACAGAATAAATAAGATAATCGAAGCATTAGAAACAATAGATAGTAGCATAAATCAAAGGGTAAGAAACTGTAGATCAAGATAAGTTGATATAATGATATCGAGAATGTAACGACACGACTGGTAGTGTTACTTTTTTGAACCTCGTTCCCCTAAATAAGACTCCTTGTATGTGATTTTACTGTATTATGGCTTGCGGAGATGGTTAGTTCGGGATTTAGAAGGGTTCGGGTTGAAATCAGAACACTTGGTTCCTTGGTTTGGCTTTAAAAGACTAAGTTTGACTTAAGTTAGAGTTTTGAGTAAACGACCTCGAAATCGGGATTTGACCATTCTAATAGGTTCATATGATGATTTCGAACTTGGGCGTATAATCGGATCGAGTTTTGGATGACCCGGGAGCGTTTCATCGCCTAATGGTGAAAGCTGACTCTTTGAAGGTTTTAAAATTCTTTAAATTTTGTTTGAAGTAGGATTTGGTGTTATCGAGGTCCAATTGGGATTTCGAGCTTGAGGATAGTTCTGTATGGTGATATAAAACTTACCCGCAAAATTTGGTATCATTCCGAGTGGTCTAAGTATTATTCGACGCGTTCGGAGCGATTTGGAAACTTGAAGTTCATATTTTGATTCAATTCGATCTTAGGGTGCGATTCTTAGTTTCGTTGTTGATTTGCGTGTTTTGAGAATTCGAGCAGGTCCTTATTATGTTTATAAACTTGTTGGTGCATTTGGACAGGGTCCCGAGTTGCTCAGGTGAGTTTCAGACCGTCCGGAGCAATGCTGGAAAAACCAGAATTCCAATTCTAGTTTCTTTCTTCGCGAACGCGGAAGGACTCACGCATTCGAATGAAGGAATTGGGGATGGGGGATTTTTGTGCTACGCGTTCACGATAAAGGTCTGGGACCTGTGACCTTCTCGTTTGCATGAGATGACTCATGTTCGCGTTGAGGAGCCTGGGCTGGGCTTTGGACCATTGTTATTCTTGGCGTTTGCGAAGAAGCCCTCGCGTTCAGTGGGTAGGCCAAGCCAACCTCCGCGTCCGCGTGGTCCATGTCGCACTCGTGATGAGTCTTTTCTGGGAGCCTCATCATTTGCCTTTACGAACCCGAGGCCTCTTTCTCGTTCGCAAAGAAGAAAGCAGTTGGGCAGTGTGTCACGACCCAATTTCCTTTACAGGCCGTGATGACGCGCAACACCGTTCTTAGGGAGGCCAACACTGATCAAACTAGTGGTTTCCCGTTTTAATAGATCACTAAGTGAATATTACTTTCTCACTTGTTAAAAGGATTTAGAAATTTACAAATGGAACACGATTGAACGGAAGCAACTGAGTAAAAATTGTAATCATTTAAACAAATCCAAAATCCAAAAGTCTACTAGTGTGTGTACCAAGACCTGGTGTCACAAGTATGTGGGAAATCTAGTAGAATATACAAAAGAATGCTAGCCTACTGTATGAAAGGAAATAGACAGAAAAATAAAGCATAAGAGAGACTCCAGATGCTGCAGAATGGCTCGGAAGGCAGCTCACCATGCAGTCTCGAGATGGGGATCAAATCTGCGCACCAGACTGGTAACCAGATGCACCTGCCTCAAATCCTGTACAAGTAAGTACAGAAGTGTAGCTTGAGTACATAAATAATATGCACCCAGTAAGTATCAAGTCTAACCTCGAAGAAGTAGTGACAAGGGGTCGACTTCGACACTTAATAAAGGCCAACAATATGATAACATGAAATTCTAATTAAGCATGATATGCAACAATAAGACTCAAAATAAGAAATAACTGAACAAGTCTTCACCATATTTAAGAGCCTAAATTACTTCCTTCTTTTAAAACATATAATCACACAAACAATGAATTTATACCAATTATGAAAGGGACTTCCAGTTCTATTATTACAAACAAATTCCACCGAGTACGTTCTTCTCGATCCAACATAAATGTAAATTGTGTACTGCCGAGGGTCGAACGGCACGAACCATACATGCATCTTTTAACTTGCTGAAGGATCGGCCCGCTCCCATGAGAATAGTAGAAGGAATTACCCCGCTTGTGAATCATACATGCGACGCGACCAAATATAAATTTATCAATAAATCACAACCCTTTCTTGATTCTTTTCAAAATAAAGATAATTCAACTTGAAGCTTTTAAATCCTTAAAATCCTCAACTTAGTTTCATTTGATACAATTAACAAATATGATCAAACAATGGTATCCACAAAGCATGGTGTAAACCTAAAACTATCCGGAAATAAACAGAAATAGTAGCTACGTACGGACTCTCGTCACTTCGTTCGTACGTAGCCCACAAAAACAACAACACATATTAATTACGTTTACCTATAGGGTAAATTCCCTCTTACAAGGTTAGAAAAGAGACTTACCTCAACTCAAGGCCTGCTTTCCGGTCCAAGATTATGCCCCAAGAATCTCAAATCGGTGCCAAACAATCAAAAGCTAATCAAATAGTGTAAAATCTAATCAATTTATGTTTAAAAGTTCATAACCTCACTACTAAAGTGATTACCCAACCCAAAAAGTAAGATTCCTAAAAATTTCCCCCGGGCCCATATGCCGAATTCCAGAGATTTTCGAAGAAAGTTATTACTCATAACCTTAAGAGCAAGAATATATGATTTTTACTTAGATTCATAACAAATTTCGTGGTCAAATCTCATTTTTATCAAAAACCTAGGTTTTTATCTAAACTCTTGATTTTCACTAACTTTTACATGTTAATCTACCCATAATCTATATATTTAACTCATGTTGTATAGAAATTACTTACCTCAAAGTGCTAGGTGAAAGCCCCCTTCCAAAAGATCAAAAAATCACCCAAGAGATGAAGTGAAGTGAAATAAATGGCCTAAGTCCCGTAATAAATGAGTTGGGCACAGGCCTCTGATGTCGCATTTGCGACACCGGGTTCGCAAATGCGACAAAACCCTCACAAATGCGAAGTCTGAGCTTTAGCTGTTGAGGTCGCAAATGCGAACTCTGCTGGGATTGCAAATGCGGCAAACATGTCACAAATGCAAACATTGACTAGATCGGGCTCCTTTGCAATTGCGAAGCCCTTCTCACAAATGCGAAGTTCACTTTTGCAAATAATTTCTTGCATTTGCGAGACCTGCAACTGCTACCAAGAAACACCAGAAAACTTATGTGTTTTCATTCCTTCCGAACGTCTGAAAGTCACCCGAGTCCTCGAGGCTCCACACCAAACACCCACACAAGTCTAATAACATCATACAAACTTGCTCTCTCAATCGGAATACCGAAATAACATCAAAAACCACGAATCGGACGCCAAAACACATGAATCAACTCATTAACTCAAAAGTTTCCAAAGAGACTTCCACTCGTCCGATTCCTATCAAATCAACTCGGAATAACACCAATTTTTGCGTGAAAGTCTAAAATGGCATTACAGAACTATTCCCAGTCTCAGAATTCCGTTTGGACCTCGATATCACTAAAACCTGTTCCAAACCAAATTTTAAAGAACTTCAAGAACCAACTTTTGATATTAGGCGCTGAAACGCTCTCGGGTCATCCAAAACCCTATCTGTACATACACCCAAGTTTGAAATTATCATACGAACCTATTGGAACCTTCAAATCTCGATTCTGAGGTCGTTTACTTAAAATTTTGTCTGAAGTCAAACTTAGCCTAATAAGCCAATCTTAAGGAACCAAGTGTTCTGATTTCAACCCGAACCCTTCCAAATCCCAAACTAACCATCCTTGCACGTCATAAAACAGTAAAATCACATACATGGAGTCTTATTTAGGGGAACGGGATTCTAGAAAGCAAAATAACCGATCGGGTCGTTACACAATGTGTTTTAAAATCGGGACTTAAGCCATTTTTTGGTTTATTTATTGCACTCTTGGGAGATTTTAGAACTTTAAAGAGGGGGATTTCAACCTAACTTTTGAAGGTAAGTAACTTCTACCTAATATGAATTTAATACATAGATTATGGGTAGATTTTAACACGTAAATTTCTGAAAATTATGGGTTTAGATGAAAAACCTAGGTTTTGATAAAAATGGGATTTAACCACGAAAATGGTTATGAAATTTAGTAAAAATTATATATTTGAGTTATACACAGGTTGAAAAAATGTACCAAACAAGGTATTAGTGATGCATAGAGCTAATGCTTGCATTATTTTTCTAATAACTCATCCGAAGGCCAGAGGTTGTGGCTGAGGCTGTAGCCACTGCGGGTTTTCCCGCGGTTTCAAAAATAATATTTTGGGAAGTGCCGGAAAATAAAAGGTTTTTACTTAATTATTTGATTCGCGTCTCTTCTCCCGTTGAAATGTTATTATTAGATATCGGGTATTTTTCTTTCTTAGACTAGATTAAATCTCTTCATTTATTTAGAAAAGAAGAATGCGATTTTGGGACTAGGAAAAATCGTCCCTATATGTATACTTTTAGGGACAAGATTTTTAACTAGTCGTTAATGCTTGGTCCCTAATAACTCTTTCTCTTGTAATGTTTAAAAATGGGTCTGCCTGGCTATCTAATAACGGAACTAGGACCAATTAGCGTGATACACTCCTAATATAACTCAACAAATTCAAATATAACACGTTTCATTATCAACCCAATTAATTAAAATGATTTTTTATATGCTAAACACAAAAAACAAAGCATTGTATATTCTGCTTCAACTTAACACAATCGGCAGAGCTTCAGAGATTCGGTCAAGTTTTTTTTTCTAATATAGTTCGAGGTTTTGATTTGATCGTCATTGATAGGAATTTTTTCTGCCCGGCATTGATACAAGTATTTACAGAATATTTAGTAATTTAATTTACTAGATGTCAAGCTTAACAATGTTAATTCGTCATTCTGGAAAGTGGAACAATGAAAATTGGTATGTCGATTATTCAATTGAGGAAAAATTGATAAAGGAGTATGCTTCGCACAATGATTTAGTTTCTTCATTGTGTACACAATACAGTACAACAAAACAGTGACTACATGAATACAAAACTGAGACATGAATACATCAAAATACATTACTTTAATTGTTTTTAATGTAAGTTATTTATGAGTTCAAATACATATAAATACATGTATATATGAAATATATTATTTTCATTGTATACAAAATACAGTACATACAAAATAGTGAATACATGAATACATAACTCAAACATGAGTACATCAAAATACACTAATTATGAAAAAAAAATAACTTTGAGTTATGACAATGATGATAGAACTGTTGGTGTATTTAAAATTGTTATTTTATGAACTCAAATACATATAAATACATCTAAATACAAAAATGAAAATCACTATACAAACTAAAATCAATGTGTGCGGACTCAAATACATATAAATACATCTAAGTTCTATACATCAACTTGAAGAACATCAGGAACTGTTGGTTTGTTCGAAGATTTCTCATCTTGACCTTGTTTCATAGGCTTATTGTGTATTTTGGTTCGCCTTTCGGCTTCGATGGTTGCTGATGAACCTAAAAATACATGTTCCTCTTGAGTGTTGCAAATCGAAAGATGGCCCATCAAAATTGAGTGCTTTAATGGGTAAAATTAAAAAAAATAGGCAGATTTACAAGCGATAATTGAAAAATAGCCACAGTTTCAAAAGTAATCAAAATCTAACTACTTTTCATGTAACGATAAATTTGAATGAAAACACTGTTCAAAATCTGAAAATATTCTAGCATAATATATTGGAGTTCGAATTTTTTACATGTGAACTTCCAATATTATATATTGGAACTCCAGTATATTATGATGGAGTTCCAGTATAAATATATTGGAACTCCACCATAATATACTGGAGTTCCAGCATAATATACTCGTACAACATAATATGCTGGAAATTCACACACAGGTGCTCCAATCTCCAGTGTATTATGCTGGAACTTTCCATGTTGCAGCAAAATAGTGGCTATTTTTCAACAACTTTGTAAATGCTGGCTATTTTTCAATTACCAGTCCGAAAACTGGCTAGTCCGTGCTATTTTTATTGCTTTAGTGGGTATACCTCGCGTAACCCTTTTCGGAATTGTTGAATCAGCCATTGAAAACGAAATTTGAAATTTTCTGCTGAAAACCTAACAATGGTGAAAATTAAAAAAAACGAGTGAAGAGAGAAGGAAGAAGCGTGAACCGGCCAAAAACATTAACACTGTTCATGAATTTTTGGGGCAAAAACGTGGAGTGTGAGAGAGAATCATGTTGTGAGAGAGAATCGTGCTTTAACAATTAGCACAATCTTGCTTTGAGAGAGAGATCGTGGAGGGAGAAGGAAGAAATATTTTGCAGAGAGTTTGAAAACTGAAAAAGAGAGAGAGAGAGAGAAAAACCGGAGTTGATATTTAATGCTTTAAATGTAATTTATATCATAAATACCTATTTTGCTATAAAAAGTAAAAAAGAGTTATAAAAAATAATATTTTAAAATGGAATAAATTGAATGTATACTTTTGCAATAGGAGGTAAAATTTTCTAATAAGAAATAGGATTAATCCCAAGACACCTGGGCCTGACTGTTCTATGGTTTTCATTAGTACGAGGTTAACTGATTGATCAAATCTTGTTGGTTATTTACTTATATGTCAATATAAATAAAACAAATTCAACATCGTGAAGACGTAATATGACCATATACATATAGGACGAACTAGGAGGCTGAAGCTCTTGCATTAAATGCTATGATATCCTGGGATAATTGTTTGATTCAGTAAAAATTGAATGTCATTCATTGATATATATATATATATATATATATATATATATATATATATATATATATATATATATATATATATATATACTTGTTACTGTTGTTAATAATAGGTTGTGGAAAGTTCCTTAGTGCCAAATATGATGGCGTAAATTGTTACTAAATGACAAAGACATTTCGACCTCTTATTATTGAAGGAGATCTAATATTAGGGTGGGGATGGCATTTGCTAGGTGTTATTGTCCAAGCCCATGACATGTATCGTTCGTTCTAGTCCAATAAATCTAGCAGATCTATCCGAATTCAAAAGCTTGCACGTATTATATGAATTTAAAATATCTTTTATAAAGCTCTTTATTTTTCTTTTTTATTTGGTGTGGGATTCGTCTAAAGTGGTATTTGCACATCTTTTCCAAAAGCTTGCCAGCTTCTCTTTGACACTGCCCTCGGCGATCTGGCCGTTCCGTCATAGGCATCACACTAGGGACGCCGGTCAAAAAACTTGATTTCAAATGTTCTAATGTAATTACGTACTCGTGAAGAACTTACTTACGCGTTGACTCAATAAAAAAAAAAACAAAAAAGAAGAAAGGAAGTCTATTTTGTCACGACAGCAACCTAAGAGAACTGCAAAAAGATTAAGAACGTCACATCCTAATTATTAATGAAATTTTATTTTTATAGTAATAAGCAAAGGCAGCTTTTGGAAATCCTTATGAAGCACTTAAAGATTTTAGAAAAGTATATATATGGTAAAAGAAACTTTGGGAAATACTACGAAAGTACTTTTTGTTGGAAAACTTAAGCAAGGACTTCAATTTTCTTTTATATAATTAAGAAAGATTTCAGAAGTTTTCAAGATGTTGTTGTGACTCTATATTCATGAATTAGTTTCTATTCACTTTCTTCAAGCTTTGGGGAATAGAATGAGAAACTTTGTTGCATGTTCAATTAATTGTATTACACATACAGCTTTCTACATATACATTACTGCATTTCTTGAAACCAAGAAAATCCTTTCTTTTCAAACATATACTACCAAAGTACTTTTCTCTCACTTTCCTTCTTTTACTTGGAACTCCATTCCCCCTCCGTCCCAATTTATGTGACACTATTTGACCGGATACTAAATTTAATTTGGAAAAAGAAAAGACTTTTGAACTTATAATCTAAAACAAATCATATATATTATGTGATAAATAATTTCATTATGGATAAAATAAAAAATTAGAGTTAAATTATTTTCAAATAAGAAACTATACTCCATCTGTTTCAAATTAGATGAAGTATTTTCCTTTTTAGTCTATTCCAAAATTAATGACACATTTCTAAATTTGGAAATAATTCAACTTTAAACTTTCATTTTACTTATTTTACTCTTAATGAGAAGTTTTTATAACCACACAAATGTTATGGCCTCACAAAGCTTTTACCCTTTAAGTTTTTAAGACAACAAATTTCAAAAGTCTTCTTTCTTTTTCTTAAACTACGTGACGAGTTAAACTACCTGATCTAAATTAAAACGGAGGGAGTAATTTTTTTTTGGGACAGAACCAAAAAAGAAAAAAGTATGCAACATAAATTGCTACGGGGGGAATATTTCAATGATGAAAACAAAAAAGCAAATATCTTATATAGTGTGCCTCTTAATTATAAATGGAGAAATTATAATAGCTTACTTTACTAAGCGTTATATTAGGGCGAAGAAGCTAATTCCTTCGGAGAATTGTTGCTTCCAAACGCAGACGCAAGTATACGTGGTCGTACAAGTAATATAATGATAAATCGAGTGTCGAATCCATAGAAACTTGTGTAGACTACTCACTAATTCACTATAATTGTTATTTAATCAAGCCAAAATAAAAATCCAGGAATGTAACTATATTATACTACGATTCTAAGAAATAACTAATTATCTATATCAAGTAACGGGTTGATTGTTGTGTATTCAATAGAGACAAATATTCCAAGGTTGTGATCAATTCACCACTCGTATTGTATTCTAATTAACTCTCCCTTTCATATAATTCACTCATGGTTGCTAATTAATCGATAATTGCTCTCATAGCCTTCTCTCGAAGCACTACTCGTCTATTCTCAATAGATTAACGCCTATATTCCTATGAAATTAATCTATTAGAACGCACTAAGATTACGATATTTAATTAAGCACGGTGACTAGGTATAGTCCTATCCTAACCACAAATCCGCTCCTCTGAAGGGTTAAGATCGCGCTCTCTTCAATTCTTCTCTAATCTATACACGGCTTTCCCAAGCATAGCATAGATAGTATATAGAACCTAACTGCTGGCCAGATAACTAAGCAATTAAACACAGAATTGAAGAAACAACCATATATTGAGTGAACTATAATCAAGGTTAAGCTAATGTCGAATAACAATATTCATGGCTAAATCACAACCCCAGAACAATGGGTATTTAGTCACTCATGCTAAAATCAAACAATTGCATAAGTGTTGAATTAATTGTAAATACTAGAAAAAGATGAAGAAAACTGAGACTCCTTCGCTCCCTAGCAATTCCGTGTGTATTATTCCTCCAAAGTGGCGTGAATCCCTCAAAAATGAGCTTAGACTTGCTTTTATACATGTTGGGTAGGTCTAGGGCCGAAATAACCATGTCCCGGGAAAAATAGGAAAAAATCTCGTCACCGGCGCCCTGGGTAGCGCCAGGCGCCCACCAGGGCGCTGCCCACAATAATGTTTTTGCCTCCAGCGCCACAGGTGGCGTCCAGCCCTGCCTGTGGCGCCCAAAATTGCTTTTTGTCCGGTTTCGTCCGTTTTGGTTCTAATTTCGCGCGTTTCGCCTCCAATTGATCCCGAATCATTCCTACACATAAAAACACTTCAAATTAATATAATCATCACATTTAACATCTAAAACTCAAGAAACAAAAGTGAAATATAAGGCGATATACATAGAAATATATACACTTTAAGCTAAACATCAAGAACTTACTTCTCCCTTTGTTAAAAGAATTATAATGCTTTCGAGTACTAGGGTTAAACTTTTAATTTTCTGTCAAAATTTTGACATTGATTTCTTTCTTTTAAAAAAAAAAATATTTATATAAATTCAGTACGAGGAAGATAGAGAGAAGTGACATTAGTGGTCAGTAGGGTACTCTAGTTTTCTTGGTAATTTCGTCTGAATTTCCACAATTTATAGTGAGGAATTCAATTTGGCATTTAGAGAAGTTGAAATATGAATCACAAATTGATAATGAATATTGTTCTTGGTAGGACCTTATTGTGGTCCTTATAATGAACTTATTCCTTTTTCTTTTTTGTGTAATTCGTTTTCCTTTTTCTTCTCTCTTTCCACGCAAGGTTACACGTTTTTCTCACTTTATAATAATTTTGATTGATAGCATATATAGCTGAATATTATTTTGAAACAATCAAGATTAATTATAAGGTGAACTAAAAAGGGAAACCACAGAATTACTCGGACAAAATGGCAAGGACACGTTGCTATGACAAAAGTGGATTGAAGAAGGGAACTTGGACTCCTGATGAAGATAGGAAATTAGCAGCTTATATTAGTAAATATGGTTGCTGGAATTGGCGTCAACTTCCCAAGTTTGCTGGTATATGCTGAATTCCTATCTCCTTTTTCGATCCGACCCCAACTTATTTAAGACTAAGAATTACGTAGCTATAGTTGTCATCATATTGTATAACTAAAATTGATACCCTCATTTTTGGAACAGATTGAATTATCTATTTTCCTTCTGCTGGCAATGTATATAACTTAAATCCGTATTGTTAGTGTCATTTCGTGTTATTTTATCTCAATGAATGCATTGTTCTCCTTGTGAAGGATTATCTAGGTGTGGGAAGAGCTGCAGATTGAGATGGCTCAATTATCTCCAACCAAATATCAAAAGAGGAAACTATACTAAAGAAGAAGATGAAATTATCATGAAGCTCCATGCAGAAATTGGAAACAAGTAAGCAATGCAATTTTCTCTTTTTTTTTTCCATCCTTTTACTCATAAACAGCATAATGGCAGCAAAAAACTTCAGATATATGGACATATAATTTCTATTGGAGGGATGGAGCCACAGTGTTGGTTGCGGGTTCGGTCGAATCTAATAGCTTTTGTTCAAACTATGTATTTATATTAAGAAGTCTAATGAATATGTACAAATTATTAATTTAGAACTCAATAACTTAAAATAATTATAATCTCGAACTCATAAAGTTCAGATTCAAGCTCCGCCTCTGCAAACAAGAGTAGTTCTTTTGGTAAACTGGAATGTTGACATATAAAGGCAACAAGAAGTATTTATTCCTTAATGTTGGAGTTTCAATTAATTGAGACATATAAAAAAGAGATACAATTAATCTTATGATTAAAGCTATTAAATGTATGTTTTAAAGAATGTGCAAAACCTTAAAAGCCAGATAATATAAAACGGATATAGTATCATAGTTTTCATATATAGAGGTAAGGCAATGCATACTCATGTTGTATATGTCTTGCAATTTGTGTGTGTGTGTGTGTGTTAGCAAATAAGAGGGTATGTCTACGACCAATTTTCTTTTCAATTACAAAAATCTTATGTAAATAATTTCTCTTCCTTATTTTCTTTATTCAAGATGGTCGGTAATTGCTGCTCATTTACCTGGAAGATCAGACAATGAAATAAAGAATCATTGGCACACCTCCCTCAAAAAGAGATCAACTCAAGAATATTCAACGTCAACTGACTCAAAAATGAGATCATCTAATAACAGTTATCAGTCCAGCATTGAAAAAAAGACACTAGAAAATGAAACTCAAGTAAATGCAAATGAGAAGATAATTGAGAGTTTTCAATTGTCACCAATGCAAGCATGCAGTGAGGTTTCTTCTTGTGCTACAATTGATCAAAATTTGGAAAATATACATGGCGAAAGCCAGGTTTTTCAAGAAGAAATATTTGAAGTATCTAGTGGAAGTTTTTGGACAGAACCATTTTTAGTAGATAGTTTTAGCACAGCTAGTGATTATTTTGTACCTTCAGTTGATGATCATGGAGTATTTGTATCTCCATTTTCCCCTATTATGAGCTATGATGAATTCCTATGCTCATATAATTAAAATATTAGAAGTACATTGGTTGCTGGGAATTGGATAAGTAAAGCAAGTTGTACCTTTGGTTAATTTTGAGGAAACTTAAAGAAAATCTAGTATAGAGCAATACAGGTGATAAAAAGTCAGTTCTTTTTTCCTAATATTTTCTCCTTGCATTGGACTCAATTAATTTAAATTCGCATTGCATAACAATCTGGTGTTGCCCTTCTTCTATCGGAGTTGATTGTATTTCTACCAGAAATTGATTGTAAACCTAGCTAGCAACAAAGTCAGGGATTTTGTTAAGGATGTTCAAGATGTAATATATATGTATACAAAATATATTTTAATTTATAATTTTATATATTATATGCCCAATGTATTTTTCAATAAAGGGTGTTCAATTATGTGCGAAGCCACCTTTTGCTAAGAGTGTTCAATTTCCACCCTTTGTCGAAATATTACAAAAAAATTACACTGTGTATATAATTAAAATATCAAATTTTATATATATATATACCATATATTAAACACTATTTGTGAGAAAATATTCAAACCTGGACACCCTTGAGAAATTTTCTGGTTTCGTGTCACTGTGTTCAACTGATCTAGCAGAAAATAATTGCAATATAGTAGAAATGATTGTACTATTTTCATTCTTCCAACTCATCTAGTCCTAGTGAAAGAATGACTAATCTCAAGTGTAACTTTAAAACTGAGTTCCTATCAAACTATTTGGACCACTTCTTAAACTTGTGGATATTGCCTTTCATTCATGGCCATTTTTAAGTGGTTCTCATTTTCTGGTGAAATATCCACATGATGATAAGTACTTTATCTTACAAATTCGCCATTCCTTATGGCCAGGGTGGAAGTGTAGAATTGTATATGTCACAATTTCAGGTTATCAACAAGGAAATATCATAGTCTCAGTATAAACATGACAGGGACAGATGCAACTTTATGGTAATTACCGGGTTAAATTGGACCCAATACTTTCATTGTAGATCATAAATTTATGTGAATTTTTTTTTTCAAAATTGTAATAAATAGTAGTTTTGAACCCGAAACTTTAAAAATATAATAGGATCAATCCTAAGAATCTTAATGGGACGTTTGGTACAATCGTGGAATATCCTATGAGGTGAGATATTTTATGGGATTAGTTATTCTACCTTCTATATGGGATAACTAATTTCACCATTTTAGTATGAAAGTTATCACATGATTAGCTAATTAATACCCTAAACCAAACATGAAATAAAGTTAATCACAAACTTTATCCCAATATTATTTTCCCACATACCAAATGAGCCCTAAAGGTTGAAGCTTAAAACATGAATTTGTCATACACGAAACACTTCATGGACACCAATAGCTTGGAGTTAATTAGGTTTACGTTTATAAAAATTTCATACGGTTTGGCTAGAATATTCTTCTGGAAAGATATTAGTTAGGTTGGTGATCTTCAGATATTGGATAGCTAAAGAAAGAAAATAAATAAATAAATATTGAATCTTCATCAAAAGAAACATCTAAGATACATGTCAAAAAAATAAATAAATAGAATTTTCATCGAAAGAAACTTCTAAGATACATGTCAAATAAGTATGTGCATAGAAGACCTGAAAGATGAGACCTTGACGTGCTTTAATGTATTCAATGTTTAACTAAAAAATAGTTTTTGTGTTCAAAACAGGTAAAAGAATAATTCGGGTTTCTAATAACTAACCTTATTTCACTTTTCCTAATATAGATGAATATCGAATAGTTAATGAAATAAAATATTGAGAAAATAAAATAAAGAAATTTATAGATAGTTGCAACTTTCTTCCAAAAGGAGAGAATTAAATCTTCAAATAGCAGAATAAAATATAAGCAATTAACAGTACAATTTCCTGAATTTCTTGATGATCCTCCAAGATATGTGCATGTATAAGGTAAAATATGCTATGCTAGATAGTTGCATAAGAGTGTGACACGTGGAGCGGCAAAGGATAGTTAAAACCAAAGACAATTGTTCCATTTGTCACTGGAAGGAATAACACTCATAAACAATGCAATAAATAACTGTCATTCGGTAGCATTTAATGGAGAATATTTCATAGCATTTAGTACACTGCTCGTTACAAAGAATTTATCATTGATGCTCACTGTTACACATTCTTCAATGGCCCTCATAATTGACATTAAAGAAGGGCATGATCCTAGGAGCTTGTTCCCTAGGTACAACTATAAATAATGAGCTTTGTTGTCATGGTAAAGGACACGAATTTTCTGGAAAACTTATGCTATAATCAATTCAAAGCTCTATATAGTTTTATCTTCTTACTTTTTGATTTCATTATTGTTGTGTCCGGAAGCCTCGCTCCCGGAATTACCATTTCTGCTATTTCATCCTCATATCAAGGCTAAGTGCTTCATATTTCTTCAATTCTTTTATTAATTTAGGATCGAATTAATTCACTTGTCTAGAAATCACGTATAAATTTAATTGTACCATTTTATGGGTAAGTAGTCCAGCGCTCGCCGTGGGGCCTAGACAAGCGTGTAATTAAGTTGATCCTTGCCTCATTTTAACGTGTTTTGATTATTTGTCTTAGCAAAATATAAAAAGAAATGATAGTTAATGATGTTAACAACACACACAATCTTAAGGCCCAAGGAGACCAGCCTCATCACGAGGATTCAGTTAGTGACACCCGCAATGAGGGGAACGATGCTACGCCGGTCCATGACAGGCGAAACCCGCGACATGTTCGGGAGGCGACTCCCGATGATGCTGAAGGAAACATGTTGTTGAAGTGGTAAGGGTCTTGCAAGAGCAACAAGCGGTCATTCTAGGCCATATCACACAGCAAGATAAGGTTATGATAGAGTTTAAGCAGGCGTCGTCGGGGACTTCCAATAACGCGAATGGACAAGGTCTAGTTCCTCCCGGTTCTCACGCGAATCAAATAACGCAGAGGGTCGACAACAACACCCCGAGGGGCGAGTTTGGCTCAGATGGGGCTGGGGGAGCGGATTCGGCCCCAACAACGAGAACGATCCCTTCAAGAGCGATCTTTAACAGTTTATGAGGGAAAGTGAATGCCCGCATGGACCAAATTTTGGGAGCACCGTCGGTGCTGAAAGGACCAGACTCAAAGAAGTATACTTAGTTACCGTACAAACCAAGCGCAACACCAGAATTAATCCCGAAGGGGTTTAAAATGCTCGATGTGATTAAGTATGATGGAACTTCAGACCCTCATGAGCATATTACCACATATACAACGGTGGTGAAGGGGAACGATTAGCTCCCCACGAGATTGAATCTGTTTTGCTGAAAAAATTGAGAGACCCTCACGAGAGGAGCCATGACGTGGTATTCACTATTACCCGAGCATTCCATAGATTCCTTTGAGATGCTTGCAGACTCTTTTACTAAGGCCCATGCCGGGACCAAAAAGGTGCAGGCCCGAAAGGCCGACATATTCAGAATTGCATAAGGAGAATCCGAGTTTCCTCGGGAATTCGTCGCTCGGTTACAAAAGGAGAGGATATTGCTCCCGGTTGTTCTGGATGAATGGGTGGCTGAAGCATTCACCGAGGGTCTGAATCCGAGAAGTTCAGACGCTTCCCGAAAATTGAAGAAAAGCTTGCTTGAGTTCCAAGTGACGACTTGGACAAATGTCCACAACCGGTACGAGTCTAAGATAAGGATTGAAGATGGTCTGATTGGCTTCCCGTCGTCTGAAAAAGGATGAGAGAAGAATAAAGAAAAATCAAAATACGATTTCGATACAGATAGACGGCCCTCGAGGGGCTGATTTTTGCCGTACGAACAGGTTGAAGGACGCGACAGAAGTTTCTGATCGGCAGACCGGTTAATCATCGACAGAAGAATTGATCGCGGTCGGAAGAACAAATCATTGCAGGAAAAAGAAACGTCAAGTACACGGGATCCTTCCTACCCTAGGCTATGAGAATACAACTTCAACGTTAGTGTAGTAGAGTTGGTATCAGCTATGAGGGACTTTAAAGAAGCACGATTCCCATATCCGATGAGATCCAATCCCAGCTAGAGGGATCCCAATTTGTGGTGCGAATACCACAGGACGAATGGCCACCGGACTGGGGACTACTGACATCTGCATGAAGAGGTGGCAACACTACTAAAAAATGGACATCTCAGAGAATTCTTAAGTGGCTAGGGCAAGAACAACTACTGTCACAATCATGATAACGCGGAGCCCTTGAAAGCAGGAGAAGATCCTTCTGTTTGCAGCCGCACACAGTATTGTGCGGTCCGCGCTATAAGCACTTTTGTCCTATTTTTGTCCTTTTCCAATTTTGACTCCTTTTTTAGTTGATTTTAACTTTTTTTGGTTTGTTTCCCAATATTCCTACAAGAGATTTCATTTCATTAGTTATCGAGGATACCTTTAAGCATTTTGAGCTAAAACACAAGTAAAAGAGAGCAAATAAGCGGTCAAGATCCCTACTTATCAAGTATCCAGATTGGCTAGCTAATGTAGTAGTTGTTCCTAAGGAGAACAATAAATTTTGCATGTGTAGATTAGAAGGACATGGATAAGACGTGCCCAAAAGACTCGTCCCCACTGCCAAACTTTGATAAAATATTTGATGCGACGGCCGGGCACGAGTTAATGAGTTTCCTCGATGCTTATTCTGGGTACAACAAAATTAAGATGATCCCGGAGAATGAGGAAAAGACTTCGTTCATAATGAATTTCGGCACATATTGCTATAATGTGATTCCTTTCGGGCTAAAGAACACCGGAGCCACTTATCAACGGCTCGTAAACGAAATGTTTGAAAAACAGATAGGGAAAACTATGGAAGTCTATATAGACTATATGCTCATTAAGTCTTTGAACGCATGTGATCATCTTAAGCATTCGCAAGAAACCTTCGACATTCTAAGGAAGCATAACATGAAGCTTAACCTTGAGAAGTGCGCATTCAGGGTCAGCTCTAGGAAGTTCTTAGGATTTGTGGTATCATAAAGGGGATTGGGGTAAACCCCGATAAGATCAAGGCCATCGAAGATATCCCGGACCAGCTATCAAGCGTGAAAGAAGTTCAAAGGCTCACAGGGAGATTTGCCGCTTTGAGCCGGTTTATTTCCCGATCATCGGAGAAATGCCACCGTTTCTTCGCGCTGCTCAAAAATAAAAACAACTTTGAATGGACTCCAGAATGCCATCTGGCTTTGAGAGATTTGAAAAGGTACTTGTCAATCCCTCTACTACTATCAAAATCGAAGGAAGGTGAAACACTGTTAGTTAACCTTGCAGCCTCGGAGGTAGCAGTAAGCATTGTTTTAGTCTCTGAGAACAAAGGTACATAATCTCCCATTTATTGCGTTAGTAAAATTTTAACGAGAGCAGAAACTCGCTACCCGCATTTGGAGAAGGTGGCGTTAACTCTTGTAGTCGCCGCTTGGAAACTGAGGCCTTACTTCCAATGTCACCCAATAGCTGTGGTGACCACCTTTCCCTTGCGGAATATCCTGCACAAACCCGAACTCTCGGGTAGATTGGACAAATGGGCCGTCAAAATGAGTGAATTCGACATAGAGTATAAATCGAGGACAGTGATTAAGTCACAAGTTTTTGCCGATTTTGTGGCCGATTTCAGTCTGGGATTGCTGCCTTTGGCAACCAAAGAAGCAGTGATGGTGTCAGAATCGACATCGGAAGTTTGGAATTTATTTACAAATGGAGCTTCCTATATAAAGGGGTTCAGGCTTGGCATAATATTAACCACGCCTACGGGAGAAACCCTAAGGCAGCCTATAAGAACAGTCCCTTTAACTAACAATGAAGCAGAGTATGAATCTTTGATTGCAGGACTCGAACTGGCCCGGGAATTAGATTCCGAAGTCATAGAAATCAAATGCAACTCATAGCTGGTGGTAAATCAGGTCTACAGGATCTTCAAAACCAAAGAGGAGCGCATGCAACAATACGTAGTGAAGGTCCAGGCTCTGCTAGCTCAATTTTGGAAGTGGTCGATTACTCACATCCCGAGGGAAGAAAATGAATTAGCCAACCTCAGTTCATCAAAAGAAATAAAGGGATCAGATTTCAGGACAGTATTACAGCTCATGCACTCGATTCTGGACGCATATAGCTACTATGAGGTAAATACGACTAATATGGTATGGACTGGAGGAAAGAGATCATCGATTATCTCGAGCACGGGAAGTTTCCCAAAGACTCCAAATCATCCCGGGCGCTGCGCGCTAAAGCAACACGATATAACTTCAAAAGAGGACAACTATGCAGGAAATCATTCCAAGGCCTGCTGGCCCGATGCTTGGGAGAGTCCGAAACTAATTATGTTATGCGAGAAGTCCACGAAGGGATATGTGGAAATCATTCGGGCGCAGATTCCTTAGTGCTAAAATTGGTAAGGGCAGGATATTATTGGCCCGGAATGGAACAAGATGCCAAAGCTTTCTTTCAAAAATGCGATAAGTGCCAATGCTACGCACCACTGGTACATCAACCAGCAAAACCATTACATTCATTTATATGTCCATGGTCGTTCATGAAGTGGGGAATGGATATCATCGGACCATTACTACCGGCCCCTGGTAAGGTAAGGTTTCTTTTAAATTTAACTGAATATTTTTCTAAGTGGGTTGAAACAGGTCCTTATCAAAAGATTGGCGAACGTGAAGTGGTGGATTTCTTGTGGGAGACATAATTTGCAGATTTCGAATATCAAAAGAGATATCATACGATAACGGGCCACAATTTACAGGCGCAAAGATCACAAAGTTCCTTGAAGATTTGAAAATAAAAAGAATCACATCTTTACCCTAATATCCGAGCGCAAATGGTCGAAATCAACGAACAAAGTGATTATACAAAATGTCAAGAAGAGGTTGGAAACGGCTAAAGGTAAATGGCTTGAGGAACTGCCTGGAGTGCTATGGGTGTACCAAACAACGGCAAAATCGAGCATAGGAGAAACTCATTTTTCCCTTATGTAGGGGGGCAGAAGCCTTAATATAGGTAGAAGTAGGAGAGCCTACCTTGAGACATTTCCAGGCAAGTGAAGAGACGAACAACAAAGCGATGTTAGTCAACATGGAGCTTCTCGATGAACGCAGAGATTTGGCACATACAAGAATGGCAGGCCAGAAGAAGAGAATGGAAAGACATTATAATCGAAGAGACAACCTTCTTTTTTTCAAAGTGGGATACTTGGTTCTAAGAAAGTAACTCAAAACACTCGGGAACTCAACACAGGGAAGATGGTCCAACCTCTGAATGCCCTTACCGAGTTTCAGTTGTCATCGGGAAAGGTTCATACGAGTTGGAGAATTAGGATGGTAAAAAGTTGCCAATAAATTGGAATGTGGAACATTTCAAGAGATATTATTTCTGACAAACATCATCTATACTGAAAGTATGTGCTGCACTCTTTTTCACTTCGTCCAGTTTTTATCCCAATTGGGTTTTTTCTGGCAAGGTTTTTAACGAGGTAGCAACAAAAAGCATATTATGAAGAAAGTCTCAACAATAGCAATAAGACCTTTAATAGAAAGGAACACAAGCGAAGAATCACTCTGGAGAGGTTAGATAATTTGTGGCTCGATAGCAAAATTCCCACCGGGAAAGTGAGTTTGCTATTAAGCAAAGGTTACCTGACCGTTCACAAGTGCAAACTACTAGACGATTGTTACATAGTCTTTTGCTCGATAGCATAAAATCCTAAGGGGACGCGAAGTTTGTTACCGAGCTGAAGATTGTCTAGCAATTCATTAGTGGGGTCCTCGAAGGTGAAAAACTTCCAGTGTTCCAATTTGCATTCTTCGCATTCGAACACTGGGGTGAATGATATGAGGATACAACAACAATGACTGCCACGTCGATCGGAACACAATAATCGGGAACATAATTATATCACCGGGACTAGGGACTGTGCGGCTACCCCCGTAGAAACAAGTTGTACAAGTTAGCCACAAGAAATGAAAATTTCTTTTTAGCATAATGAATGCTTATGTACTTTTTGAAAAAGGCAGGAATAAAGTAAAGTCCGTTTACTTTCCATTTTGTTTCTTGTCTGATCAATATATTGATTTTATCATTTGAAAGTTAAACATGTACTTCAAATGCTAGTACCGTAATGAACAGGAGATGTCCTCTTCAAGAGCACCATAAACATAAGAGGGCCCTTGATAAGTGGGGATTTTGACTACTTATTAGCGCCTTTTAGCTTTCGTTTTAGTCTAAAAGCTCTTAATTGTGTTCCCGAACACTGATGAAATGTGCTTAATTGCCGGAAGATTTGAAGATAAGCTCCCAAGATGAAATCCAACCAAGAAGGAGTAATCTGAACTCAAGGACAAAACCAGGCACAAAAGCTTAAAAGCGCGGACCGCAAAATATCATCTACGACCGCAGGTTGTGAAGAACTTCCTACCAGACAATGATGCAAAGTGCGGTCCGCACATGAAATATGCGGCCGCAGAAGCTGGGTCAGAGCAAAAGTTCAGAGAACCAACATCTCAAGACCACCAAATGTGTGGACCGCACAATTATTGTGCGGCCGCAGAAGAAGAGATACGTGTCCGCAGTCACATTTATGCGAACCACAGAAGAGCAAGGTGCGGTCGCAGTCATTATTGTGCAGACCGCAGAAAGAGGGCAATGCGGCCGCAGTTCAAAATTATACGATCGTAGATTTCAAATCCTGTCAAGCTGAAGAAAAGTTCGGACCACACATGGAATTGTACGGCCGCAGAACCTCCGAAAGGACATTTTTGTCCGAAAATTCTAGCCTTGTATAAATAGAAGAGTTTCACTTTTTTAGGTTAACTTTTGACATCAGCTGCTACAGTAGACAATTTATTTTACTCTTTTTAGTAGTTTTTGTTATTTTGATCTTTTTGAACATTGATTTCATCATTTTAATTATCAATATGGGTTTCATTATCATTTCTTCTCCTATTTATTCTAATTTAAGCATGAGTGGCTAGATTTTCACTAGGGTTGTGACCCAATCCTAGTGTGTAAACGTAATGGGTGTTTGATTTATTGCGTGTTTATGATTGGATGTTTATTATTTAGTCTTGTTCTTCCTTTTAATTGTGGAATTCGTGGTTGCAAACATTAGTTCATGCCTATTTGACTTGGTCTCTACTTGAGAAAGAGAGACTTAGTCTAGGAAAACTTGGCTAATAAGAAATTGGGTCAATCGAGAGATTGATAAGCCAAATTAAAGGGTTGAACCTAGAGATTAAAATCCGACTTGAGCTTTTTATTAACCGTTTTGTTCGATACCCATTATGACTTGAGAAAGACAAATCCTTCTCTGACCGAGAGGTATTGAGTGAGTACTTGAGTATTGAATACTATTATACACCTCGACCAATAAAATAAGTTTTAAAGTTTACAACCCATTAGGCAAACACCTAAGTGAAGGTCATAGCCTTATGCCTTTTATATCATTTGAAAAACAACAAAAATAATTTCCTAATTTCATTCTTTAAATTGCAATTGTAGTTTAATTTAGATTGTTAAACAAACCAAATATTGTGGAAGGGCAAATTTTGATATACAAACTCACACGCTATATATTACTAACTCCCATACATATAGCTCACTGCGGAATTCAACCCCGACTCTTGTTGGGTATTAATATTGCATCGACTATTTTCGTAACCTTGATTAGATGAGTGAAATTGGACGAGATCAACCCTCTCATATAAGAACCCTCACGATAAAGGGTTGATTTCGGAAGAACTTATGCCCGAAATCCAAATGCTTTTGGGGGAAAAATACATCTAAGGCCTTAAACAATAAGACGCAAACAGTAAAACTTGCACAGAACACTTAAGCAAAAAAAATGCAAAGATCAAAACTTGAATAAATGTTCAAATAAAAAAAAAAGACTCATGCAATACTTGAGAAAAATATGTCTTTATTCAAAATAGACGTATTGAGCAGAGATACAAAAGTTGGAAAAAGGAAGGGAATAACTAACTGCTGCATCTCCGGAACCCGAAGGAAGAGAAGTGTCCCCCCCTAGGGGAAGTGGGTAAATCCGAAGATGGCTCAACATGTTGGACCTTATAATTTTGGCCTTCAACATCTCCTCCTTCCAGTTCCTCTTCAGTTCCCGAAGTTTCGGACCGGATTCAGAAGAACCGGAAGCATCAGGCGTTGCCGGGAGACCTCTTTTTCAAATGACTCAAGCTCACGGGCTATCCCAGCTGGTGGAACTAGCTAACTATCAAATTGAATCCGGTGGAGACCGAGAGAGTAACGCTTCTCCTCAATTGCAGATCTTCTGAGAGGGCAGCATAATTTTGCCCCAAATTACCATGAAATGGGGACTGGGGAAGGGGAACATCTTTTTCTCGGGCAGATACGACCGGTGGAGATGATGTAGCAGTTGCTGGTGGAAGAGTTGGTGAAGATGGAGATGAAGTTGATGGTGTTGAAGGATGAGAGGTAGCTGCGACAAACGCAGTACTGGTTGTTGGTTGCTCATCAACCGAAGATGGACGGGACCCAATACTCAGCCCCAAAATAACAGGGGCAGCGACAGGGATCCAAAAGCGAGAGTGAGAATTTTCCACCATTTCATACTCCCCCCAGAGCGCCGAGACATCATCCTTGGTTGGCGTAAATAACTCAACAGACTGAGCAGTCTGTTGAGTTGAGAAAGGTCGTCGTCTTCTATGTAAAGAAGCTCCATCCTCGCTAGCTTCTCCATCAATGTCAATCATCACGGTATCTATGGCCGGCCTGGGCGGAGGGCTCATCACCATGACTATCATAGATGACTCGAGGCCAGCATTCTTCGCCCTCTTATTCTTTCCACGGCCGCGAAGGAATGCCTTATTTTAGGTTTTTTGTTCTCCGATCAGGGACTCCGAGAAGAAGGACTTGCACCAGATGTAGGCCCAGAGATGCCTTTCTGTGAAGAAGCTTTGTGCAGCAGCTTCACCGCATTAGCAGGATCAGCCAAAACATCCTCCTCAGGGACGACAACTGAGCCCTGGGGTAGATCTATATTCCACAGGAGAGAATAATTAGATAACTTCCTCATAAGAAAAGGTAAGGAAATGATCAGTTAAACTTACCATGATTTTTGTCCTTCCACCCATATTTCAGGGACATCTCTTTCTTCGAGCGGGTTTCGGGCGTAGTTACGTCCAAATTTTTTCTGAACCCATTGGTCCAATCCTCAGCCCTAGGTGGAACCCACCGATTCGCTGAGGCAGGTAAAAGAAAAAAAAGTTAATAATGACGAGGAAGGATCTTTAGCAAGAGTAAAACAAACTGTATACTTACGAGTGCAATTCCCCAGTTCCGCGAAGGAAGGAGCCGAGGCCGGGATGATGTCGCTGGTGGCAACTGAAACAAACCGTTCCATCCACCCACGATTGTTATCATCATCCATGGTGGATAGAAATGCATGGAGGCCTCACTTGCTGAAGTTGATCATCCCCCAACGGAAGATCTTGAGGGGAATAGAGGTTCATCACGTGAGCTAGGGATAGCTCCTATCCGATTTCGTGATACAAGCGCCGAAGGCAAGCTATATTCCTCTACACGGAGGGACTCACCTATTCCAAACACACTTGGTAGCGAAGGAAAAACTCCTCAATAACGGAGTCAAGCCCTCCACTCAGAGAAAACGTCCCCAAAGTGAAGGGATACATATAGAAGTACGTAAAATCTTTCTTGGATAAGGTTAGCCGCTCCGCCAGATCAGGAGCGACAATGCCTATATACTGGCAACTACAATCTTCCTTCACAACATGAATGTTGGAAGGATCGATGGAAGAAGGATATCTGCTAACGACCCATGTACGAGGCTAATAGAAGGAAATTTCTCTTCGAAGTCTTTTGTTATGACAAGACTTCTAGGGATGATGGTGCTCACTGTTGGAGGAGCGGCGTCGACCGCTTTGTTTTTGTTCTTTGAGGAATTGGTATTTTTTGAAGAAGAAGCCATTGTATGTTATGGAAGAAGGAAAAGCTTTTCTCGTCTGAAGAAGGTTAAAGAAAGGTTGAAGAACAGAATACAAGTTGAATGAAGATAGTTTGAGAGAGTTTGGAGAATTATGGAGATGGATGAATGAGGTTGATGCGTATAAGTAAAGGCTTTAGGCGGCTAAATTTGTAGCCATGAATACCTCGATAACTGGCATAAAATTATGGTTAATCGTGGGATGACGTGTGTTCGAGGAATTAAATGCGTAGAGGCGTGCGTCTAATCAACCGTCATAAGCTTTTCAGAGGGAAT
Source organism: Nicotiana knightiana (assembly GCA_005239525.1). Taxonomy (NCBI): domain Eukaryota; kingdom Viridiplantae; phylum Streptophyta; class Magnoliopsida; order Solanales; family Solanaceae; genus Nicotiana; species Nicotiana knightiana. The sequence goes on along the minus strand of ML392686.1, from coordinate 26,772 downwards.
CAGATATATTCCCGCCAAAAAGAATATTTTTACCAACTTGCCGGTGACACAAAGTTATGTCCCTAGAAAGCAGGGGACTATCTGCAGAGAGTAAAATATGCTATGCTAGGTGGTTGCATAAGAGAGTGACACGTGGAGCCGGAGGCAGAGGATAGTTAAAACCAAAGACAATTGTTACATTTGTCACTAGAAGGAATAATGCTCATAAAGATGAAATAAATATCTGTCATCCGGTAGCATTCAATGGAGAATATTCCACAGCATTTAGTACACTACTCGTTACAAAGAATTTGTCATTGGTGCTCACCGTTACACATTCTTTAGTGACCCTCATAATTGACATTAAAGAAGGGCATGATCCTTGGACCTTGTTCCCTAGGTGCATCTATAAATAGTAAGCTCTGTTATTATTGTATAGGACACGAATTTTCTGAAAAACTTATGCTATAATCAATCCAAAGCTCTATACAATTTTATCTTCTTACTTTTTTATTTCATTATTGTTGTGCCCGGAAGCCTCGCTCCCAGAATTACTAGTTCTGCTATTTCATCTTCATATCAAGGTTAAGTGCTCTTCAATTCTTTTATTATTTTAGGATCGAACTAATTCACTTGTCTAGAAGCTACATACAAATTCAATTGTACAGTTTTATGAGTAAACAATATGGTAAAGGAGATTTATATAAGGGTACAATATGTAACTGTTTTCCTACTTAATTCCTGTCTGTTACTAATATTTATTACTTTAATTTCCCGTTACATGTGTAATTTATTACACTTATGGTAATAGCAGCCAATCGCGCATAATAAGGGATTATGCCGATTTCTTTCCATATTCGCGACTATTGATGAACTTTCCTTCCTCGTAGTCTTTAGTTATCCATTCTACTCCTATTTCTTTTTTCAGCTGTCAGGTACGATATTTTTGTAAGCGATCCCGTGGGTATTTTACCCATACTTTTTCTAATCTTCACTCTTCTTTATCATTTTGATTCTTATGCCAACTGTTAACATATCATTAGTCCGCGTGACGAGTCAGCTTTTCCACCGATACATTGACCCAAACATACATATCTGAAGTAAAAGTAAGTATTCGAGGTGAAGAGGGAGAGAGCAAAATTAATATATTGACGAGGGGCTTCCGTGTTTGTTCTATAATACTGTAAAGAAGGTGGAGAAAGTGTAGCTAGTCTTCCAAATTAAAAGGTTCTCATATGCCACTAATGAATGTGGTGGAATAGTTGAGATTTCTTGGCCCTTGATTATCAATCTCGTAGATTCAAGCTTTGAAAATAAACTAACTTGTTAAAAAACATCTTCACATAACGGCCAACTCGGTCATAATTCAAATTTATTGAGTCAGTAAATTCAAATACAGAATAATGTTTTAAAAAAAGGTTTCTCATCTCTTTTTGACTCTATTCTTTCGGAAAAGAGGAGGCAAAGTTCCAACGTAGTAGGACCTTTTCTTCAGAAAGAGAAATCACTCACTTGTGATTCACGAGATTCCAAGAATTTGTAAGAAACTGGTAGTCCACGTCTGACATGGAGCTTACGATTTTGGGATAATGGTGATTAAATGGTTTTAAAAAACAATTATTCACCATTTTATTCATTAAAAAATATATTTGATAATAAACTTTTTAAAAATGGGTTAAATATGAATAAGAATCATATTATCCATTAAAAAATGGATAAAAATAGATAAATAATAGATTTAATTTTTATATTTGAAAAGTTTCAAGTTGAGGTTTCCAAAATTTGGGGACTAGGAATTCTCTCAAAAGTGATCATATTCCAGAAGTCATGGATAATATGGATATCCATATTATCCGCGCTTAATTATTTTTTATCCGTATTAAATATGAGCCGGATCGAATAATTTTCGATCCGCCTATATCCGCTCCCACCTGCTCGTTTGCCACCCTTAGTGGCTACATGTATTAGTAACGTTTATGGGAGGCACTTACGACAAAAGCGGATAAAAGAAGGGAACTTGGACTCTGCTGAAGTTAGCAGTTTATGTTAGTAAGTATGGTTGCTGGATATGGCGTCAACTTCCCAAGTTTGCTGGTATGTTGAATTCCTATCCTTCTTTATAAACGTACGAAACAACCTGCTACAGAACTATCTCCAGCCAAATTTTCGATGGGGTATTATTATATTTATACCGCGCTAGAAACTATTTATATTTGGTAGGCGAAAAAGTGTATAAAACTTGTATAATTTTTGTATATAATATACAAAATAAATTGTTAGCACCGAAATAATCAGGTGTCGTGCGGGAGCTAGTAAAGAAAACCTTGAACGACGATAAAACAGATAATAAACGAGAAATCTACCAAAAGAGACACAAACTTTTAACGTGGTTCGGTCAACTGACCTACGTCCACGGCGGAGATAAGCAATCCACTATAGAGAGTACAAAATATCGAGAGAACAATCTCACGAAGAGGCAAACACAAGTGACACACTAACACTTGTCCCCTAAAGTTCTCCCCCTAAATACGACTCACAAGCCCGATATGGCTACATTGTGGATGCTACGGAAGGAGAAGCTAAGGAAGGATCCTCAATTTCTAGAAGTCCAAACATTTCCCTACAAGAAGAGAGACTAACCAAATATGATAAATTTATAATTTCCTCTTACAAGAAGGAAAACCCAACTATGGTAAATGTGTTGCCCTTTCCTTCAAGAGATAGGAAAATCAAATATGGTAAGAAAATCAGGACAACACTCAACATAAATCTATATACAAAAAATAAACAAATTTTATATATTTTTTTACTATTATTTTTACAGCGGTTATACAATGTCATTTTTTTATTTTCGATCTCTAGTACTTGCATTACGACCCCGACTATTTTGGATTCGCTCTACATAACAATCTGATGCCGCACTTCTTCTATCGCTATTGATTGTATTAATTCCTAGCAGTGGCAGATGCACTATACATTTACTGGGTTCAACTGAATCCAATATTTTCGACGCAGAGCATAAATCTATATATCTATATAAAAGAGAAAAAACAAATGCTGACATGGCACATCTCTATGGCCAAGAAGCTTATTTATCTTTTTTCGCCTTTTTTGCTTTTTTCTTACCTTTTTCTTCTATCACTTTCTTTTTCTCTCTCGGCAGTTTAGAGCCATTATTACAAAAACAAATGTAGTATTAAAACTTATTCATTAGCTGGAGGATAACATACTGATACTAAAAACGAATCAATCATACACCAAAATTCACCTCTTAGGTGAGTATTAATTAAAAAAATATTTATGGTAATTGTTATACTTCCAAACGCATGTAACGTCCCTGAGGATTAAGGAAACGTCCCTGAGGATTAAGGAAGCAATTAATTATTCAATTCTCTCAAAAAACTGCATAGTGTTCATACCAAGACTATAAAGAACCTCTCACGCCAAGTTATCAATCACTACCAACAAGAAGAATTTTGAAGAGGTTGCCATTATCCCTTTCAAAGATCCCTGCGATAACACCGGTTTTTTTAATCGTTAACCCTTTGTTAGTCTCATTTATTTCTACTGATATAATATAGTGCCACTTAAACTTGCATTGATTAAGTTTCTGTTAATATTAGATATTGAAGTGTAGTATGGTTTCACTGGATCGGAAGGCATTATATTCCCTAAAAATGGATCTTTTCTTATTTTAATGTTATTCTTTATTTTCTTTAAATCTATCAATTCCATGAGTAGTTTATTTGTTGATGTTGTTTAAAAAATAATTTAAGCTTGAATGGGGTTTTAACTTGATGTTCTAGAGGTAAGAAATATTTTACATTCATATCATCACTTAATCTTTGAAAGATTCTTCTTTTGCAATGATCTCATTGTGCAGTAACCTTCAGTGATTATATATAAATACTAATGGGACAATAGGTAAAAAAAATGGCGTCTTGAAGACAAGAATATCATGAGCGAGTTCAAGAAGAAAACTCACTTAAAATTTTGATGGAACTGATTGAAGAGGAGTATTATACTTTCCTCTCTATAGTTTAATTGTAACGACCGGACTGGTCGTTTTGAGTAATTGCACTTTTCTCGGTAGTTTGAGGGCTCGAGTATCTCCGCATGATGTATTATGATTTGCGTAAATCGTCGGTGTTGGTTTTCAAGTTATCCAGATTTGATTTGGAAGAATGAACTTCAAGATTTAAGCTTCGAGTTGGAAAAGTTGACCAAGTTTAACCTTATAGGATTGGATCTCGGAATGGAGTTTCGCGGGTTTCGTCAGCTTCATTGGGTGATTTTGAACTTAGGAGCGCGTTCGGATAGTAATTTAGATGTCCATAATCGAATTAGTCTTGAAATGGCGGAAGTTGGATTTATGGGAAGTTTGACCGGGAGTGGACTTTTTGATATCAGAATCGAATTCCTATTCGGAAGTTAGAATAGGTCCGTAATGTCAAATGGGATGTGTGTGAAAAATTTGAGGTCAATCGAACGTATTTTGATAGGTTTCGGCATCAGTTGTAGAAGTCGAAGTTCCAAAGTTCATTAGTTTTGACTTGAGGTGTGATTCATTGTTTCGAGGTTGTTAGGCATGTGTTGAAGCCCCGAGTAGGTTCGTCTCGTCATACAGAACTTGTCTGTGAAGTTTGGCGCCATTTAGAATTGATTTGATAGGGTTCAGATGTTTTGGTTGCGATTCTAGAAGTTCTTGAAGTTTCCTTTGATCTTCATGCGTTTTGATGTCCGATTCGTGATTTTAGAGGATATTTTGATGTTCTGATCGCTCGAGCGAGTTCGTGTGATGTTTTCAGAATCGTGTGAGTGTTTTTTTTGGAGCCTCAGGGGCTCGGGTGAGTTTCAGATTATTTTTGTTCAAAGTTTGAGTTATGGTTATGGTGTCATCGCATTTGCCATGTATTTGTCACAAATGCGACAGTCGCAATTGTGAAGCAGCCATATCATTTGCAAAAAGTGGGCTGCTAGGGAAGATTCAAATTTGTGAAGAAACCCATCGCATTGGCGATGTGGGGTTGCCCGCATTTGTGAGGGACTCTGCCGCTTTTGCGAAGAATTAGACTTCGCATTTGCGAAGTATTGTGTCGCAAATGCGACCTTGATAGGAAGGCTTCTTTTTCGCATTTGCGGTATATTTTCCGCATTTGCGAGGATCACATTTGCGAACCCCCTGTCGCAAATGCGGCATTTGCAACCTGTTAAGTGCTGAGAATTCCGAGACTTAGCTTCATTTTGATATATTTTGAACCCTAGCTTCGATGGAGGCGATTTTGTGAAGGGATTTGCATACCAAATCATCGGGTTAGCGCCTTTAGTCAATTCTCAACTATATTTCATGATTTTTCATAAGATTTAACATCAAATTCATAAGAAATCTAGGGAAAAAATTGGGAATTTTGTAAAACTTGGAAAAATTGAAATTTTGGGATTTGAGAGTCGAATTGAACTCGGATTTGGAAACAACATATATATTTGGACTTGTGAGGCTATGGGTAGTCAAGACCTACCCTTGGATCCGGGTTTTGGTCGGGTGGGCCTGGGATTTAATTTTTGTTGACTTTTTAGAAATTGAATAAAAATCACAGGTTTATTAATTAAAATTATTTTTCCTTGCATTGTGATGTATTTAAGTCGTGTTTTGCTAGATTGAGCCGAGCGGAGGTGAATCTTGTAAAGGAAAAGCTAAATTGAGTATTGGGTTAGCTGAATTGAGGTAAGTGTCTTGCCTAACTTTGTTGAGGGGATTTTTTCCACTATTTGACATTTCTTACTACATGCGGGGGTTATACATACATGAGGTGACGAGCGTATATGTATGCACTGGGGCTAATCATGTTTGGGGGTGGGTTAAATTATGATTGTGTCTTGTAGAATTATGTGACATTCTTGTCCCATACTTTACTTGACTCCTAGATACTAAGAACCTAGTATTAATTGTTAAAAACTGAGACTTAGCTTGCTATAACTTGATCAAATTTGATAAAATTATGAGAACACATTGATATTTCTAATTCGGTCATCACTATGCATAATCATTTATACATTTCTACGACCGTTATTCTTGAGATACTAGATTCGATACTTGTGTTGTGGATCATCTGTGAGTTTGGTTGGAATACCTGAATAATAACGTTTTTGTGGATTATTGAACTATTGTTGCCTTGGAAAGTTGTGATTGACATTCATTTAGAATATTTGTTTAAACACGCTTGTAACGACCCGACCGGTCGTTTTGAGAAATTAAGCTTCGTTCGGTGGAATAAGGTCTTGAACAGCTTCACTTTTTGTATATTGACCTGCGTGCGAGGTTGGATTCAGTTACCAGATAATCCGGAGTCGAATTGAAAAAAAAATTTCTATTTTTGAAGCTTAAGTGATGGAAGTTAATCGGAGGTTTGACTTTTGAGTAAACGGCCTCAGAATGAGTTTTGGGTGATGCCAACAGCTTTGTATGATGATTTTGGACTTAGGCGCGCGTCCGGAATTAGTTTTGGAGATCCATAGAGTAATTTGTGATAAATCGGTGAAAGTTAGAATTTCGGCGATTTCGGCCTATAGGTGAAATTTTGATATCGGGCTCGGAATGAAATTACGGGAATGGCTGTAGGTCCATTGTGTTATTTGTTACTTGTCTACAAAATTTGGCGTCATTCCGAGTTGAATTGATAGGTTTCGGCACGAGTTTTGATAATTTAAGATTTGAAAATTCATAAGTTTCATTTTAGTTTTATTCGTCGTTTTAGTGTTGTTTTATGTGATTTTAAACCTCGAGCGAGTCCATGTTAGGTTATATGACTTCTATGTGTGGTTGGACGGGGTCCCGGGGGGGCCCAGGTGTGTTTCGCATAGGCTTCAGGTCAACTTTCTCTCATTTTTGCACTGCTGAACCTGTCTTCTGGTTTCCTTCTATGCGATCGCATATCAGTAATTGCAATTGCATAGTGTTGCTCTTGACCCCCTAGTTTTCCATCAATGCGATCGCATCCCATGCTTCGCGATCTCATAGTGCAACATTTGGCAGCATAAAATTTCCTTCTCCACGATCGCAAACCTGGACACGCGAACGCACTGTGCACCTTTTGGCAGTGGCTATTTCCCTTATATGCGATCGCATAGATACCTTCGCGATCGCATAGCACATTTTTGGCCAGCAACATTTTTCCTTCTATGCGATCGCATCTTCTCGTCCGCGATCGCATTGAACAAAATACCCGGGCAGACAATTTATATCTTCAAAATCGAAGGCTTTACCATTTTGACTTCTAGAGCTCGGTTCTTGGCGATTTTTGAGGGGTTTTTTCACATAATTTGATAAGGTAAGTGTTCTTCAACTAGACTAAAATATATTTCATGATTTTATCCTTATTTTCATCATTTAAATTATGTTTTGAGTTGAGAAAATGTTGATTTTGAAAGAAAACTTCTAAAATGAAAAATCGTGATTTGAGGGATCAAATGACATCGGAATTCGATTAAATTTGTATGGTCGAACTCGTATCGGAATGGGTATTCGAATTTTGTAACATTTGACGGTTTCTGAGGTGCGGGCCCGGGGTTCGACTTTTGGGTCGATTTTTATATTTTTGTAAGATCGAAACTTTATTATTCGGAATATTCCCTATGCGATTTATGTGTGTTTTGAAATTGTTCTAGTTGATTCGGAATAGTCCCGAGAAGTCATTTTACAATACCGAGTTGTCTTCTTTGAGGTAAGTATCTTGCCTAACTTTGTGTGGGGGGAATACCCCTTAGGATTGAGTCTTCTATGTTGATTGTAGCACGTGTACGCGAGGTGACGAGTGCGTACTCGGACTTATTTTCAAATAGGATGGAACTTTAGGATTCTTAGGTCCTTTATATTCCCTGTGTATGAAGTGGTATCTGTAATATCTGAGTTCCGATTTCTAGTTCATCTCTTTCTGCTTAAATTAGAAATTACTTGCTTAGTTTTCTTTTGTTGCATATTTGACCTTAATTGATTTAACTGAAGACTTTACCTTTTCTACCGTCGTGCTATACCTTCCTTCTTAAACTGCCTATTTGACTAGAATTATCATAGTCTCGCCCTATAATTGCTTAGCAATGATTGGAATATCTATACATTGGTGTCAAGCATGCCCGTGAGTCGTACATTGTGATTATATGATTTTCCCTTAAGTGCTACTCAGGTTTAGTTGATAATCATCCATGTTGATGGTATTTCCTCGGTGTTGACTATTACAGAGCATTGTTCAAGCTGAGTTTTATTCTGTAAAGTTGATTGTTTAGGCGAGATTGGTTATAGCTGTTTCCCTTGCCGGGATGATTGGTTTCTTGTTGATGACTTGATTATTGTGAATCGTTGCTATATATTGTTTTGTTTTCCCCTTGTTATATCGTTTCATTTGTGCCGGGTATTCCCTTCAGTGACTACTTCTTATGAGTGAGTTTTTACCATTCTTGTGATTCAAGTCTTTGTATTGATTTGCTCGCCGCACCTTGCATTCTGTCTTTTGTTGCTTTTGCGCCTGTTGTGGCAATGTGTGTTGTTTCTGTCGCATTCTGGTTGTTTTCCCTCAGTACTGCATTGCATATTTAAATTGGGACTACATACGAGATTCCGGGAGCTTTCCCCCCGTACTGCATTGCATATTTAAATTGGGACTACAGCCGAGATTCCGTGAGCTTTCCCCCTGTACTTCATTGCATATTTAAATTGGGACTACAGACGAGATTTCGGGAGCTTTCCCCCTGTACTGCATGAAAAATTCTAAGTTGCGGATTGAGTTCCGGTAGATTTATTCTGAGGAGATTATGATCGAAAGATTTTTATTGAAAAGTATAGCTGAAAAAGTATGTGCCTTGAAGAAAATTATGTCTGAAGGACTTTTATTTCAAAGGTATATTTGAAAAGCATTTGTCTTGCAAAAAATGATATTTGGAAGTCATTTATTGGGGAAGTTTATTTGGAAATCATTTATTTTGAAGGAAATTATGTTTTAAAGATTTCTCTTTCCAAAATATATATGTATGTATCCGGAGAAAGTATGTTTCAAAGGAAGTTCTCTATTTTGAAATAATTATATTCAAAGCTTTCAATATAAACTTACGATTTAAAGGTTTTCACTCAAAGGTTTGACCAATTTAGTGGGTTGTTGGCTAAGGCCTGATGTTGAATACTAATGTAGTGTTGAGTTACTGGTGTTCTTAATGTGTTGTGGTATTCCGGTTCTGGCTTGTATCTTTGTCTATCATTTTTGTGTATTATTGTGTTGTTCTGTTGTTTGTCTTGTTGTTGCATTTCCTTCCGCCTTGTAAATATTTTGTTATTTGCTATATTGTATGGTCATTAGATAGACGTCATATTCTGCCATTTCTATATTTATGTCTCTTTAGCTTTTAGACCAGTGGTGTCTTGACTAGTACTCGTCACTACTTCACCGAGGTTAGTCTTGATACTTACTGGGCACCGCTGTGGTGTGCTCATACTACACTTCTGTGCATTTTTGTGTGCAAATCCAGATAATTGTTGTTAGTAGCTGCGCGAATCATTGCCGAGGAGACTCAAGGTAAACTGCTGCTGCGTTCGCAGGCTTCAAAGTCACCTTCCTGGTTTTTTATTCAACCGTTCTTACTATTTCTAAAAAGTTGTATTTAGGAGTTGTAGAGAAAATTCGTATAGCTTATGACTTGTAGTACCGATTTTTGGGAAATTGTAAATTTTGTCAAGATTCTATATCGAGACTGTTGGATTTTCCTTTGTTTTTGTTGTTATTTAGTAAATGTTAGGATTACTTAGTCTCTAAGACTAAGTACCATCACGATACCCAACGGAGGGAGATTTGGGTCGTGGCAGGTTGGTATCAGAGCTCTAGGTTAATAGGTGCTACGAGTTATAATCGAGTTTGGTAGAGTCTTACGGATCGGTATGAAGACGTCTGTACTTATCTTCGAGAGGCTAGATACTATTAGGACAATTTCACTTCCTTCATTCTTATCATGCGTGTTCATTGATCTTAATGTTTGAAATTACCATTTTATTCTCTCACTGATGGTGAGGACACGAGATGCGGCTCCTGATAATATTACCCCCGGAGTAGAGGTCACTAGGGGAAGAGCCAGAGGTCGACAAGAAACATGTGCCGCAATTAAGATGCCTACCAGAGCAGCCATTGAGGAGCCACCAAAAGTTCTAGTTGGGGGACAGGTACTGGAGGTGCCTGTTGCTACCCCGGACTTCAGAAGACCTGGGTGCAGTTTTTGAGTATAATTGGTACATTGACTCAGGCAGGATTGATTCTAGTGCACCGGCTACTCCACAGATCAGGGGAGGAGTTCAGACTCCCACCGTCTACACTTCAGAGCAGCAAGACCATGTTGGTCAGGTTCCAGTTGTTAGGGCAGCACAACATGTGATTTCAGCTCAGTCCGCGGTTAGGGCAGGAGCATCGGAGGAAGAACACCTTGGACTTGAGAGGTACATGAAGTAACACCCTTCTATCTTTCCTTGGGGAGTGTCATTGCATTCTTCGTACTTCGGGTATTGTGGATATGAGCAGGGTTGTTTTTGTCACGTCTCAGTTCGGAAGAGCGGATTGTCAGTGATGGCGGGCATATGAGTTGGGGTAGACCGACCGAATTAGCTTCACCTGCATGGATTCAGGTTACAGAGATGCTTGGAGGGAGTTGCACTCCAGTCCCTCCGAAATACATGGCGCATAGAGTTTGAGCATTCGCGTCAGGGCACTATGTCAGTATTAAAGTATGCTGTCAGATTCAGTGAGTTGGCCAGTTATGTACCTCACTTGGTTGCTTCAGTTAGGAGGCGAGTCCGTAGATTCATTGTGGGACTCAGGTATGATCTTCGGTTCAGCAGGACTCGAGAGTTAGAGTCGGATGCCTCGTTTCAACAGGTAGTAGGGATCGCTCGCCGGTTAGAGAGCTTGTGGGACCGGGAGCGAGAGGACAAACGAGATCAGGAGTGATGGTTCAGGGAGGCAAGGAGGACTCGTAGATCGGAGAAATCCACTAGTCCTTAATATGGAAGAAGGGTACCCCACAGTAGAGGTTTTGTGGGTTAGCCAGTTCAGTTTGCATTACCAGCTGTGCATGGGGTTTCAGGTACTCATGGGTCTCAGAGTACTCGTATTGTCTGGCTTCCACAGCCACGTTGGCAGAGTGGTTGTTTTGAGTATGGAGATACCAGTCACAGGGTGCAAGGTTATTCCAAGATCTAGACATGTGTGTCGCAGCAGGTCATTCATGTGAGTAGAGTGTGCCCAAGAGGGGGAGGCCCGACCCATTGATGTGTTTCATATAGTAGGCTGAAGGACCTTGTGCTAGATATTATCATACATGTATATTTTGATGTGTGACAGAGGGGCACCATTTGTATTTCATTATAGTTCTTCTGGTCGGGATGAGTTTCCCTTATTTGTTACTTTAATGATAAGAGAGTTTCATGCTTTGATCTCTATTTTTCATGCTTGCTCCTGTTGGGAGATTCTATGAGTGGTAACCCGTGTCTATCGTTGTTTATTCATCAATTAGAGGGGTGAGACTAGAAGTGAGTCCTTGTTGTTCATCATGGTGAGCCTTATGTGGTTTTTCCTAAGTATTTTGTTTAAGAGCTGTGATTTGATACTCCATTGGAGATGTGAGTTAAGTGAGCGTTATGATTTTTGTTAGCCGAGATGAGTTAGAGGGAGATTTCAATTGGTATGATATATATTTGTCATGTGATACAGAGTTGAGGGCGAAACCGTCGTGATCTTTTGTGATTTGATATGCTTGGACCGTGCTGAGTACCACAGTGGAAGTTATATCAGAATGGGGGCCTTGTGATTTGTTCATATGCTTTGCTTATTCCCTGTTATATTGCCTTCGTAAGTCGGTATTGATACAGGGTTGTGCCTATAGGCTTGTTTGATAGTCCCTTTATATGTTTCTATTTTCATACTCAGTCATTTCGGTATGTGCTTCTTTAGTTTAGCTTGCGGGATGTGTGCCCGGTGGTGTTAGCTGTGGCTCGGTGATTCGGGCGTCTAATAATGAGGTCTTCATGTTTATTGCATCATTATCAGTATTATGGGGTTGGAAACCGAGTTCTTTTAGATGTGAGGTAAATTGCCAATGGTGAGTTGATTTCAGCAGCCATTGTGATCAAAGTGTTATTATGAGCCTATGTGTGATGTGCTATATTGGGTGGTTGTGCCTTACAGGTATAGTCATGAGTTAATGCAGCTGGTTGAGGCTAATGCCGGATATGGATTTAGAATCGGGTCTTTTGGAAATGAGTAGAAGGTGAGAAATTGAAGTATGAGGCTTATCGGTGGTGATGAGAAGGCTATATTGCAGTTGTGATGGTGTCATCAGGCTTATGTAGGTTGGGGTGACGTGGGATCACCCGCGTGTGTGTTGGAAGTGTGCAATCAGTGATTGGATAAATTCGAGATGAATCTTGGCACGTTCGAGGATGAACGTTTGTTTTAATAGGGGGAGAATGTAACAAGACGACCGGTCGTTTTGAGAAATTAAGCTCCTTTTAGTGGAATAAGGTCATGAACAGCTTCACTTTGTGTATATCGACCTGCGTGCGTGGTGGTTACAGGATAATCCGAAGTCGAATTGGATTAAAAATTTCTATTTTTGAAGCTTAAGTGATGGAAGTCGACCGGAGGTTTGACTTTTGAGTAAATGACCTCAGAATGAGTTTTGGGTGATGCCAACAACTTCGTATGATGATTTTGGACTTAGGCGCACGTCCAGAATTGGTGGTAAATCGACGAAAGTTAGAATTTCGGCAATTTCGGCAAATATGTGAAAATTTGATATCGGGCTCGGAATGGAATTCCGGGAATAGCTGTAGGTCCGTTGTGTTATTTTTGACTTGTCTGCAAAATTTGGCGTCATTCCGGGTTGAATTGATAGGTTTCAGCACGAGTTTTGATAAATTAAGAGTTGAAAATTCATAAGTTTAATTTTGGTTTGATTCTTTGTTTTAGTGTTGCTTTATGTGATTTGCAACCTCGAGCGAGTCCATGTTAGGTTATATGACTTGTGTGTGTTGTTGGACGGGGTCCCGGCGGCCCCGGATGTGTTTCAGGTCAACTTTCCCTCATTTTTGCACTGCTGAACCTGCCTTCTCGTTTCCTTCTATGCGATCGCATAACAGTAGTCGCGATCGCATAGTGTTGCTCTTGACCTCCCCCAGTTTTCCTTCAATGCGATCGCACAGTGCAATGTTTGGCAGCAGAAAATTTCCTTCTCCGCGATCGCAAACCTGGACACGCGAACACACTATGCACCTTTTGGCAATGGCTATTTCCCTTATATGCGATCACATAGATACCTTCGCGATCGCATAGCACCTTTTTGACCAGCAACATTTTTCCTTCTATGCGATCGCATCTTCTCGTCCGCGATCGCATTGAACAAAATACCTGGGCAGACAATTTATATCTTCAAAATCGAAGGCTTCACCATTTTGACTTCCAGAGCTCGGTTCTTAGCGATTTTTGGAGGTTTTTTCACACAATTTGATTGGGTAAGTGTTCTTTAACTAGAACTAAATATATTTCATGATTTTATCCTTATTTTCATCATTTAAATTATGTTTTGAGTTGAGAAAATGTTGGTTTTGAAAGAAAACTTCTAAGATGAAAAATCGTGATTTGAGGGATCAAATGATATCGGAATTCGATAATTTTTTTATGGTTGAACTCCTATCGGAATGGGTATTCGGATTTTGTAAAATTTGACGGGTTCCGAGGTGCGGTCTCGAGGGTCGACTTTTAGATAGAGTTTTATGTTTTTATAAGATCAAAACTTTATTATTCAGAATAGTCCCTTATGCGATTTATGTGTATTTTGAAGTTTTTCTAGTTGATTTTGAGCCGTTACAAAGGTCATTTCGCTCGAGAAGTCATTTTACAGTACCGGGTTGTCGTCTTCGAGGTAAGTATCTTGCCTAACCTTGTGTGGGGAACTACCCCTTATGATTGAGTCTTCTATGTTGATTATAGCCCGTGTACGCGAGGTGACGAGTACGTACTCGGACTTATTTACAAATAGGTTGGCCTTTTAGGATTTTCTCGTCGCACCTTGCATTCTGTCTTTTGTTGCTTTTGCACATATATTGACAATGTGTGTTGTTTCTGTTGCATTCTGGTTGTTTTCCTCAGTACTGCATTGCATATTTAAATTGGGACTACGGACGAGATTCTGGGAGCTTTCCTCATGTACTGCATTGAATATTTAATTTGGGACTACAGACGAGATTCCGGGAGCTTTCCCCCTGTACTGCATTGCATATTTAAATTGGGACTACGGACGAGATTCCGGGATCTTTTCCCCTGTACTGCATTGCATATTTAAATTGGGACTACAGACGAGATTCCGGGAGCTTTCCCCCAGTACTGCATGAAAAATTCTGAGTTACGGACTGAGTTCCGGTAGATTTATCCTGAGGAGATTATGATCGAAAGATTTTTATTGAAAAGTATAGCTGAAAAAGTATTTGCCTTGAAGGAAATTATGTCTGAAGGACTTTTATTTCAAAGTTATATTTGAAAAGCATTTGTCTTGCATAAAATGATATTTGGAAGTCATTTATTGGGGAAGTTTATTTGGAAATCATGTATTTTGAAGGAAACTATGTTTTAAAGATTCCTCTTTCCAAAATATATATGTATGTATCCGGAGAAAGTATTTTTCAATGGAAATTCGCTATTTTGAAATAATTATATTCAAAGCTTTCAATATAAACTTATGATTTAAAGGTTTTCACTCGAAGGTTTGACCAATTTAGTGGGTTGTTGGCTAAGGCCTGATGTGGAATACTAATGTAGTGCTGAGTTACTGGTGTTCTTATTGTGTTGTGGTATTCTGGTTCTGGCTTGTATCTTTGTCTATCATTTCTGTGTATTATTGTGTTGTTCCCTTGTTGCTGCATTTCCTTCCGCCTTGTAAATGTTTTGTTATTTTCTTTATATTTAGTAGTCATTAGATAGATGTCTTATTCTACCATTTATTTATTTATTTATGTTTAGATTTTAGACCAGTGGTGTCTTGACTAGTCCTCGTCACTACTTCACCGAGGTTAGTCTTGATACTTACTGGGCACCGCTGTGGTGTGCTCATACTACACTTCTGCGCATTTTTGTGTGCAGATCCAGCTAATTGTTGTTAGTAGCTGCGCGGATCATTGGCGAGGAGACTCAAGGTAAACTGCTGCTGCGTTCGCAGACTTTGGAGTCACCTTTCCTGTTTTTTTATTCAATTGTTCTTACTATTCCTAAAAAGTTGTATTTAGGAGTTGCAGTGAAAATTTGTAGAGCTTATGACTTGTATTATCGGTTTTGGGTGATTGTAAATTTGGTCAAGATTCTATATCGAGACTGTTGGATTTTCCTTTATTTTTGTTGTTATTTAGTAAATGTTAGGCTTACCTAGTCTCTAAGACTAAGTGCCATCACGATACCCAACGGAGGGAGATTTGGGCCGTGACAGGTTGGTATCAGAGCTCTAGGTTAATAGGTGCTACGAGTCATAAGCGAGTTTGGTAGAGCCTGTTGCTATCCCGGACTTCTGAAGACCTGGGTGCATTTTTTGAGTATAATTGGTACATTGACTCAGGCGGGATTGATTCTAGTGCACCGGCTACTCCACAGATCAAGGGAGGAGTTCAGACTCCTACCGTCTACTCCAGAGCAGCGAGACCATGTTGGTCAGGTTCTAGTTGTTATGGCAGCACAACATGTGGTTTTAGCTCAGCCCGCAGTTAGGGATGCAGCATCGGAGAAAGAACACCTCGGACTTGAGAGGTACAGGAAGTACCACCCTCCTATCTTTCAGTGAATTGGCGATAGATGATGCCCAAGGTTTCCCCGGGGAGTGTCACTGCATTCTTCGTACTTCGGGTATTGTGGAGATGAGCGAGGTTATTTTTGTCACGTCTCAGTTCGGAAGAGCATCTTGTCAGTGATGGCGGGCATATGAGTTGGGGTAGCCCGGATGAGCTAGCTTCACTTGAATGGATTCAGGTTAGAGAGATGCTTGGAGGGAGTTGCACTCCAGTCCCTCCGAAATGCATGGAGCGCGGAGTTTGAGCATTTGCATCAGGGCACTATGTCAGTATTAGAGTACGCTGTTAGATTCAATGAGTTATCCAGTTATGTACCTCAATTGGTTGCTTTAGTTAGGAGGCGAGTCCATAGATTCATTGAGGGACTCAGGTATGATATTCGGTTCATCAGGAGTGAGGCCTCGTAGATTGGAGAAATCCACTAGTCCTTAATATGGAAGCAGGGTACCCCATAGTAGAGGTTTGTTGGGTCAGCCAGTTCAGTTTGCATTACCAGCTGTGCATGGGGTTTCAGGTACTCATGGGTCTCAGAGTACTCGTATTGTATGGCTTCCACAACCATGTCAGCAGAGTGGTTGTTTTGAGTATGGAGATACCAGTCACACGGTGAGAGGTTATTCCAGGATCCAGACATGAGTGTCGCAGCAGGGCATTCAGGTGGGTAGAGGGCGCCCAATAAGGGGGGGGGGGTCCGACCCATTGATGTGTTTCATATAGTAGGCTGAAGGGTGTTGTGCTAGATATTATCATACATGTATATTTTGATGTGTTAAATAGGGGCACCATTTGTATTTCATTATAGTTCTACTAGTCGGGACGAGTTTCGCTTATTTGTTGCTTTAATGATAAGCGAGTTTCATGCTCTTCACTCTATTTTTCATGCTTGCTCCTGTTGGGAGATTCTATGAGTGGTAACCCGTGTCTATCATTGTTTATTCATCAATTAGAGGGGTGAGACTAGAAGTGAGTCCTTGTTGTTCATCATGGTGAGCCTTGTGTGATTTTTCCTAAGTATTTTGTTTACGAGCTGTGTTTTGATACTTCATTTGAGATGTGAGTTAAGTGAGCGTTTTGATTTTTGTTAGCCGAGATGAGATAGCGGGAGATTTGAATTTGTATGACATATATTCGGCATGTGATACAGAGTTGAGGGCGAGACCCTCGTGATCTTTTGTGATTTAATATGCTTGGACCGTGCTGAGTACTGCGGTGGAAGTTATATCAGAATGGGTCTTTGTGATTTGTTCATATGCTTTGCTTATTCTCTGTTATATTGCCTTCGTAAGTCGGTATTGATACAGGTTTGTGCCTATGGGCTTGTCTGATAGTCCCTTTATATGTTTCTATTTTCATACTCAGTCATTTCGTTATGTGCTTCTTTAGTTTAGCTTGCGGGATGTGTGCCCGGTGGTGTTAGTTGTGGCTCGATTTCGGGTGTCTAATAATGAGGTCTTCATGTTTATTGCATCATTATCAATATTATGGGGTTGGAAATCGAGTTCTTTCAGATGTGAGGTAAACTGCCAATGTTGATTTGATTTCGGGCAACCATTGTGATCAAAAGTGTTATTATGAGCCTATGTGTGATGTGCTATATTGGGTGGTTGCGCCTTACGGGTATAGTCATGAGTTAATGCAGATGGTTGAGGCTAATGCCGGATATGGATTTAGAATCGGGTCTTTTGGAAATGAGTAGAAGGTGAGAAATTGAGGTATTAGGCTTATCGGTGCTGATGAGAAGGCTATATTACAATTGTGATGGTGTCATCAGGCTTATGTAGGTTGGGGTGACGTGGGATCAATCGCGGGTGTGTGTTGGAAGTGTGCAATCAGTGATTGGATGAATTCGAGGTGAACCTTGGCACATTCGAGGACGAATGTTTGTTTTAAGAGGGCGAGAATGTAATGACCCGACCAGTCATTTTGAGAAATTAAGCTCTATTCGATGGAATAAGGTCTTGAACAGCTTCACTTTGTGTATATCGACCTGCGTGCGTGGTTGGATTCAGCTACCGGATAATCCGAAGTCGAATTGAAAGAAAAATTTCTATTTTTGAAGCTTAAGTGATGGAAGTTGACCTGAGGTTTGATTTTTGAGTAAACGGCCTCAGAATGAGTTTTGGGTGATGCCAACAGTTTCGTATGATGATTTTGGACCTAGGCGCGCGTCTGGAATAGGTTTTGGAGGTCAGAGTAATTTGTGGTAAATCGGCGAAAGTTAGAATTTCGGCGATTTCAGCCGATAGGTGAAATTTTTTATATCAGGCTCGGAATGGAATTCCGAGGATGGTTGTACGTCCGTTGTGTTATTTGTGACTTTTCTTCAAAATTTGGCATCTTTCCGGTTGAATTGATAGGTTTCGGCTCGAGTTTTGATAATTTAAGAATTAAAAATTCATAAGTTTGATTTTGGTTTGATTCGTTGTTTTAGTGTTGGTTTATGTGATTTGAAACCTCGTGCGAGTCCATGATAGGTTATATGACTTGTGTGTGTGGTTGGACAGGGCCCCGGGTGTGTTTCGGGTCAACTTTCCCTCATTTTTGCACTGTTGAACCTGTTTTCTAGTTTCCTTCTATGCGATCGCATAGCAGTAGTCGCGATCGCATAGTGTTGCTCTTGACCTCCCCAGTTTTCCTTCAATGCGATCGCATCCCATGCTTCGCGATCGCATAATGCAACGTTTGGCAGCCGAAAATTTCCTTCTCCGCGATCCCAAACCTGGACACGCGAACGCACTGGTGCACCTTTTGGCAGTGGCTATTTCCCTTATATGTGATCGCATAGACACCTTCCCGATCGCATAGCACCTTTTTGACCAGCAAAATTTTTCCTTCTATACGATCGCATCTTCTCGTCCGTGATCGCATTGAACAAAATACTTGGGCAGACAGTTTATATCTTCAAAATCGAAGGCTTCACCATTTTGACTTCTAGAGCTCGGTTCTTAGAGATTTTTGAGGGTTTTTTTTACACAATTTGATTGGGTAAGTGTTCTTCAACTAGAATTAAATATATTTCATGATTTTATCCTTATTTTCATCATTTAAAATATATTTTGAGTTGAGAAAATGTTGGTTTTGAAAGAAAACTTCTAAAATGAAAATCGTGATTTGAGGGATCAAATGATATCGGAATTCGATAAATTTTGTATGTTTGAACTCGTATTGGAATGGGTATTCGGATTTTGTAAAATTTGACGGGTTCCAAGGTGCGGGCCCGAGGGTCGACTTTTGGGTCAATTTTTATATTTTTGTAAGATTGAAACTTTATTATTCGGAATAGTCCCTTATGCGATTTATGTGTGTTTTGAAGTTGTTCTAGTTGATCTGAGCCGTCCGGAGGTCTTTTCGTCCGAAAAGTCATTTTACAGTACCGGGTTGTCGTCTTCGAGGTAAGTATCTTGCCTAACCTTGTGTGAGGGAGTTACCCTTAGGATTGAGTCTTCTATGTTGATTGTAGCCCGTGTACGCGAGGTGACGAGTGCGTACTCGGAATTATTTGCAAATAGGTTGGCCTTTTAGGATTCTTAGGTCCTTTATATTCCCTGTGTATGAAGTTGTATCTGTTATATCTGAGTTCCGATTGCTAGTTCATCTCTTTCTACTTATATTAGAAATTACTTGCTTAGTTTTTCTTTGTTGCTTATTTGACCTTAATTGACTTAACTGAAGACTTTACCTTTTCTACCGTCGTGTTATACCTTCCTTCATAAACTCCCTATTTGACTAGAATTAGCATAGTCTTGCCCTATAATTGTTTAGCAATGATTGGAATATCTATACGTTGGTGTCAAACATGCCCGTGAGTCGTACATTGTGATTTATATGATTTTCCCTTAAATGCTACTCAGTTTTAGGTTATAATCATCCATATTGATGGTATTTCCTTGGTGTTGCCTATTACTGAGCATTGTTCAAGTTGAGTTTTATTCTGTAAAGTTGATTATTTAGGCGAAATTGGATATAGTTGTTTCCCTTGCCGGGATGATTGGTTTCTTGTTGATGACTTGAATATTGTGAATCGTTACTATATATTGTTTTGTTTTCCCCTTGTTATATCGTTTCACTTGTGCTTGGTATTCTCTTCATTGACTACTTCTTATGAGTGAGTTTTTTCCATTCTTGTGATTCAAGTCTTTGTATTCATTTGCTCGTCACACCTTGCATTCTGTCTTTTGTTGCTTTTGCTCCTGTTGTGGCAATGTGTGTTGTTTCTGTCGCATTCTGGTTGTTTTCCTAAGTACTGCATTATATATTTAAATTGGAATTACAGATGAGATTCCGGGAGCTTTCCCCCTGTACAGCATTGCATATTTAAATTGGGACTACGGACGAGATTCCGGGAGCTTTCCCCATGTACTGCATTGCATATTTAAATTGGGACTACGGACGAGATTCCGGGAGCTTTCCCCATGTACTGCATTGCATATTTAAATTGGGACGGCGGACGAGATTCCGGGATCTTTCCCCCTGTACTGCATTGCATATTTAAATTGGGACTACGGACGAGATTCCGGGAGCTTTCCCCCTATACTGCATTGCATATTTAAATAGGGACTACGGACGAGATTCCGGGAGCTTTCCCCCTGTACTGCATGAAAAATTCTGAGTTACGGACTGAGTTCCAGTAGATTTATCCTGAGGAGATTATGATCGAAAGATTTTTTATTGAAAAGTATAGCTGAAAAAGTATTTGCCTTGAAGGAAATTATGTCTGAAGGAATTTTATTTCAAAGGTATATTTGAAAAGCATTTGTCTTGTAGAAAATAATATTTGAAAGTCATTTATTGGGGAAGTTTATTTGGAAATCATGTATTTTGAAGGAAAATATGTTTTAAAGATTCCTCTTTCCAAAATATATATGTATGTATCCGTAGAAAGTATGTTTCAAAGGAAATTCTCTATTTTGAAATAATTATATTCAAAGCTTTCACTATAAACTTACGATTTAAAGGTTTTCACTCGAATATTTGACCAATTTAGTGGGTTGTTGGCTAAGGCCTGATGTGGAATACTAATGTACTGCTGAGTTACTGGTGTTCTTATTGTGTTGTGGTATTTCGGTTCTAGCTTGTATCTTTGTCTATCATTTCTGTGTATTATTGTGTTGTTCCACTGTTGTTGCTGCATTTCCTTCCGCCTTGTAAATGTTTTGTTATTTTCTATATTGTGTAATCATTAGATAGATGTCATATTCTGCCATTTCTATATTTATGTCTGTTTAGCTTTTAGACCAGTGGCGTCTTGACTAGTCCTCGTCACTACTTCACCGAGCTTAGTCTTGATACTTACTGAGTACCGCTGTGGTGTGCTCATATTACACTTCTGCGTATTTTTGTATGCAAATCCAGGTAATTGTTTTTTGTAGCTGCGAGGATCATTGCCGAGGAGACTCAAGGTAACTTGTTGTTGCGTTCACAGGCTTCAGAGTCACCTTCCTATTTTTTTATTCAACTGTTCTTACTATTTATAAAAAGTTGTATTTAGGAGTTGTAGAGAAAATTCGTAGAGCTTATGACTTGTATTACCGATTTTTGGGAAATTATAAATTTTGTCAAGATTCTATATCGAGACTGTTGGAGTTTCTTTTATTTTTGTTGTTATTTAGTAAATGTTACGCTTACCTAGTCTCTAAGACTAGGTGCCATCACGATAGCCTACGGAGGGAGATTTGGGTCGTGACAACTCTCCTTTATGTTATTTATGTTCCATGCCTTGTTATCATTGTTATACACATGTTTAGTACGGAAGAGTGTAAAGCACGAAGGGTGATGCGGTGCCGTTGTATATACATTATCATGTGAGGAGAGTGTAAAGCCCAAAGGGTGTTGCCGTGCCATATTATCGAGAAAAAAAGCACGAAGGGCGATGTCGTGCCATATCATTGTGAGTAAGAGCACGAAGGGTGATGCCGTGCTATGTTATGTGAGTAAAAGAACGAAGAGGGATGTCGTGCCATTGCCTTTATATTATTACGCTTTCATGTTATGGTGAGTTCATGGCACGAATGGTGTTTCCGTGCAAGTGAGGACGAGATACATGCATTATGTTGTGATATCCATTTTCGCGCTGATATCCCTATGTTTTTACTTTGAGCTGTTATTGTCGTATTCATGTTTCTTATGTGATTTGTCGTCACTGTTCTATCTTTATCCTCTATCACAATTGTTGTCGTATTATCCATGCCTTTTATTTTCTTAACTTGCTAATATCATGCCTGCTTCCTGCTGACATGATTGCATCCATGTCATATGTTTTGTTGTACTTAAGTATAGGTCTTCTTTCATGTTAGTCATTCATGTCTCTATTTGTTAATTTATAAAGATCATGTGTTCTCTTCCTTAGTTTTCATATTTATCTTCATGCCTTTACCATGCTCGTTAGTTGAAGTTGCATTCCTTTTTCTAAACATTTTCATTACCTCTATGCCTTCTGCCTAGTCTGTTACTTATGCTATTATGTACATTCTCGTTCATCATTGTTACTTGCGGATTTCATACTTTGTCATTTCTGTTATCGGAATTTCTACCATTCGATTGGTACTATTTACGCATAATTGGTGAGGATGAGATAAATGCATGAAGGGTGTTGCCGTGCCGATGAATTTGATGTCTTGAGTATATTTATCACATTATGAAAGTTTTGAGGTGATTATTATGATTTATTGGTTTTCGCTCTAAGGAAAGGATTGGGAGAGATATTGGTACCGTTGAATTATGATTTCCTTCCAGTACTCTGTTTTTGTTTATACATTCGTTTCGTATAATCTATTATGTTATATTGTAGTATAGTTCTATTGCTAGATTTCGGTACAAGATTTTATTAGTGAGCACATTTTTACTAAAAAGCCTTGTCACTACCTCGACGAGGTTAGTCAAGATACTTACCAGTACATGGGTCGGTTGTACTGATACTGCACTTCTGCACCTTGTGTGCAGACTTTTGGAGCGGAGCTGCTGGCGATGCCAGGAGCTGAAACCTGAAGATGTTCGTGTATTCCGGATATTGCCACTACTTGTTCCTGGTGGCTGTAGATTTTACTAGTCTGTTTATGTAGTTTTCAACAGATCGTGTAATTATTTGTATCAGCTTGTAAATTCTAAGTCTTAGAAGCTCATGATTTGTACTACCAGTTTTTGGGTTAATGTGTAAAAGTTCAGCTATTCCTTCTCTATTTTCCTATAATTTCATTTGACATGTATTGATGGTTAGTTGGCTTACCTAGCGGGTCAAATTAGGTGTCATCACGACTTGTGATTTTTGCGTTGTGACATTAATATTCTACTCTTGTTTCTCTTCTTTTGTTTCTTTTATATGTCTTCTTTGGAAGAAGGTAAAAAGTGTGATTGGTATAGAATGAGATAAGGAATTTTTTTAAGATGCTGGTCCAATTGCAGGAGGAAAAGGGATTTTGCCTATATTTAGAGTAACGACTATTGTTGAACAAGTGACGGGTAAGAAAAAGTTAGAAGGAAGGAAATAAAGAAAAAAGGGAAGGAAGACATGAAAAATGAGAAGACAATGAAGCACCAAAAAGAACATTAGAACAAGGAGCAAGAAACTAGGTACTCAGTATTTCAAAACTAACATGAATACCAAAAATACACGATAACATTTGTTTTATACATTACCGTTTGAGAATATTTTTATAAGTATTTGAAAATTTTAAGAATAAGGATATAGAATTATCTTAAACTAACATATGCTAATATTTGTTTCACTTTCTCAAGTACCATTTTGACCCAAATAGTGTTATTAGTGTTTGAACTGCTTTGTTGGTAGAATTTCTAAAAAGCAATTAGAAAGAATTTTTGTGAGAATATGAATAAATTATCTTCGAATAGACAAGTGAAATATCAAGAAGGTACTAAAAAGCTATTTTAGTGAACAAATTTTGATTTCTATTAAATAATAAAGAATTAATCTAATCACAAAAATCAAGACCTTAAAATTAAGAGACATAACTAAAATCAGAATTTGCTTAAAATAAATTTTTATTAAAGACCATAAAGATACATGAATTGAAACTATCTTTTGTTGAGGTGAAAAAAAAAGGATGACACCTAATTAAAGGGTTATTTTCCTTGGGGAAGCTAAAGACAAGAAAACTAAAACATAAATTCCTATATATATTCACTTAAATTCTTTATATCACTTTTAAATTAGATAAAGAGGAAAAAACATGTTTCTTTTACTTTTTTTGTACTTGTACCAAACAACTAAGAAAGTAAACTATGAATCCTTTATGCGAATGAAAAAATAAATAAATTATTCTCCTTTATCTTCATCCTTCCCTTTGTTAAAACATACGTGATATGAAAGAACTAGAAAATTTTAAATTAGCTCTTCACAACCTATTTTTTAAATTTTGTTAAACATTTGAATATTAATAAAAAATCATTCCATGCATGGATATAATATGATCCTTTATGTAAGTTCACTAGTTTATATGTAAAAGTCACTAAATTTACAATAAATAATTAATATGTCTCATAACTTTAATATATAAAGAGTTCAATGCTAAAAATATTAAATGTTAAACCTACGTAATTAAAATTTTAGACCGGAGAAATTGATTGTATTAATTCCTACCAGAAATTGATTGTACACCTAGCAGAGAAATCATTGTAATCATAGTAGAAATGATTGTACTATTTCATTCTTCCAACTCATCTAGTTCCAGTGAAAGAGTGACATAATCTCCATAAATTTGGAGTGTAATTTTAGAACTATTTGGACCACTTCTCAAACCCTTATTGACTTATACCTGGCCAATTTTTGGTGGTTCTCATTGCTTTCCGTTGAAATATCCACATGATATGGCCACAGGGAAGTGTAAATTTATATGTTAGTTTTCAGGTTATCAACCAGGAAATATCATAATCTCTCAATAAAACATTATTTTGTTCATTTCCATGTGTACATGAAACACATTGAACACCAAGATCTCGTAGTTAGATTTCAAAGGACAGCGCGATACATTAAGGTTTTCGTTATGCACGGGGTTAGAAAAGCCGGGATCACAAGGACCTATTATACGCAGTCTTACACCTGCATTTCTGCAAGAAGCTGTTTTCACGACTTGAATTCATGACCTCCTGTCACATGACAACAACTTTACCAGTTACTCCAAGACCCTCTTTGTAGTTAAGGTTTGTACAACAACAACAACAACAACAACATACCTAGTATAATTTCACATAGTGAAATCTGGGGAGGTAATGTGCACGCAAACCTTACCCCTACCTTTGTGGAGGTAGAGAGACTGTTTCCAATAGACCCCCAGCTCAGGCAAGCATAAGTACCACAATAATAACAAGAAACAAGATGAGACAACACCAAAAAATCATGTAAAAGCAGCATGAACAATAAGATAGTATAAAAAAAAACCTACTACCAACCAAATACGAAAATACATACTAACACTATCGATTTACAAATTTTTTTTAATAGGGAGTGACTGAGAATATTCTTTAGGAAAGATATTAGTTGGGAATTGCGATCTTAATATATTGGATACTTAAAACAAGAAAACATGTAAATGAATTTTTCATGAAAAGACAATAAGTAAATAGAATTTTAATTGATAGAAATTAGGTACATGTCAAATTATTAAAGTGATTTACAATTTCGTGCTACATAGTAAAAAGTTTTCTGCGCACAAAAGACCTCGAAGATGAGAAATTGACGTTATTTTATGTATTG
Source organism: Nicotiana knightiana (assembly GCA_005239525.1). Lineage (NCBI taxonomy): Eukaryota > Viridiplantae > Streptophyta > Magnoliopsida > Solanales > Solanaceae > Nicotiana > Nicotiana knightiana. Next base: position 1,231 of record ML392686.1, on the reverse strand, counting down.
ACCACAAGTATTTCAAATGGAGAGGGAGGGAGAGCGCAAAATTGATATATTGACGTGGAGCTTCCATGTTGTTCCATAATGCTGTAAAGAAGGTGGAGAAAGTGTAGTGTTCCAAATAAGGAGATAGTCGGTTGCTTTTTACTTTTCCAAGAAATGATATATTATTTTTTTTTTGCTTAACGAAGAATTTTATTGATGATTTGAGGCGAAAATACATAAGCTGATTAAAGTATTGCTAGAAATACATTAAGGTAAGCAGGATGAGGGGGTGGGGGTGGGGGATGGAGGTGGTTCTTCAAAATACAGTACGGGGTAGTGTAATAAGCCGAATTTTTTTTTTATATACACTTAATAATTGGAGATTAGAAATTTCTTTTGTGTATAGATATTGGGACAAAATACTAAGTTAGTAGAAGAGAGTGTATTATATATATATATATATATATATATATATAAGATAGTGTATAAAATAAGTGGCCATTGGCTAATTTCGTAACTCCACTTAAAATTATTAAACAAAAAAAATAAGGAAAAAGAAAAGAAAAGAAAAGAAAAAGTGGGCCAAGCCCATGTTCTTGTTGCAATCACGTGTAGGGCTTAAGAATTATAAAATACTAGTATATTTTGTTCCTTGAGTGGAAAAAGAAAATATTGTATCGGCGTGACTACTGGTTGATCCTCCATTCAAGGGTACTGCGTAGAAATCTTTGTAGGAAAAGAGACAAGTTGTAAGGTATGCATATATCTTATCTTTACCTTTAATAGTTTATTTAATAAAAATGAAGTGATGTAAAATTTTGATAATAATTATGAAACATAATGATTGAGATATGATGGGAGGAATCATACTGGTAATGGTTGACATAGATATAACATTGAAAATTTTAACAATGAACACTCATGGATTTACGATGCATCAGTGGAGTCGTTGTTTGACGCTACTGTTACAAATATAAATTTTTATAATAAAATAGAATTTGATTTATGATATAGTTATTATTCTTAGGATTAGAGTACTACTGTATAGAAAAAAAATGAATCTAATGTTGAGATAAATTAAGGGTATTACTTTAAAAGAACTGTAACTGAATATTATATTTAGATTGAGATATTGAGATACATTTTTTATCAAGGTGTAAAATATTAAAATTTAGTATAAGCTTGAACATTGGGAGATTGGGAGTTTATCCCAAATAATGTAATTGATGTTAATTAATATCTTGTATAGATT
>ML392685.1:0-102386 GCA_005239525.1 Nicotiana knightiana | reverse complement strand
AAAAAATCTTATATTCTAAGAATGTGAATATTTTTGTTGTTTTTAATTTTCTTAAATAGAACCTATTAAGAGTAAGATAAAAATTTAAAATATTAAGATTAGATATAACATTAATATTTATAGCAAAATGGTATAGAATTTGGGTGTGGTCAAAAAATAGTTGTTCACAATAAGTAGCCCCTCGAGCAAAAACATGTTTCATAACCAGCCACTCGGGCATGCCTCACAATCCCTCAGCACCTCACAATCACTCATGCCTCCCAATCACTCAATCACTCGCACTCGGTGTGCTCACTGGGGGTGTGTACAGACTACGGAGTGGCTTCTTCAGCCCAAGCGCTAATATCACTCAGCACCTCACCTTGCAGGTGCGATGCACCTTCCGCACCAGCGACATCGCAGGTGCGACAAACCTGTCGCACCTGCGGACCATTCCCTACACAGGTAAAACTCGCACCTGCGACCTTTCTCTCTGCTCCTGTGCAACCGCACCTGCGACTCCCCTTCCACACGTGCAAAAACACCAGCAAACCAGCAGAGTAGATTTCCAAAAATCACTCCAACTTCTCGTCAACCATCCGAAATCAATCTTGAGCCCCTCGGGGCCCCAACAAAACATACCAAAAAACCCCGTAGCATTATTCCAACTTAGTCGAGCCCTTGAAACACCAAAAACAACACGAAAACACCAAATGTTCATCAAATTCAAGCCTAAGAACTTTGAAACTCCTAAATTTCGCCAACTACGCCGAAACCAACCAAAACACCTCTGATTAACCTGAAATTTTGCGAACATATCCAAAATGACATTACGAAACCGTTCAAACTTCCAAAATTCCATTCCAACGTCGATAGCCTATTTTCCACTACCGACCGGAAATCGCCAAAAACTATCTTTCGCCAATTCAAGCCTAATTCTACTCCGGACATCACAAAAATATTCCGAACATACTCCCAAGTCCCAAATAACCTAACGAAGCTATTCGATCCATAAAATCCGCATTCCGAGGTTGTTTACCAATAAGTCAACAATCAATTGACTTTCTCAACTATTAAGCTAGTTTAAAAGGCTAAATGCCTAAACTCTCACCATAACTACTCCGGACCCAAACCAACTGATCAAACACATCAAAAAGAAGATATGATACATAACAAATGCAGAAATACGGGAAATAGGGTAAATCTCACGGAACGACCGGTCGGGTCGTTATAGATTTCTACCAATTTCAATGCATGTATTAAGATAAACCCCTTTTCCCAATTTTACTAATACCCCAAATGTTATTACAAGTTTATTACAGACCCAATGAATGGCATAAATTACAGAATAAAATAACTGTATGGAGCCTACAACAGGCCCAATGATATACCCAAACAGGCCAAGCCTTCATTCTCATGGTTCACAACAGCCTAGAAATTACATCTCCATTGGCATAAGGCATCCAAAAACCAATTTGATTCACTCAGTAGGTAGAAACAGAGTTGAGCATATAGAACCAAGACCCTAGTGTGTCAGAGTTCCCAAGGGCTTCAAGAAACCAGGGCAGTGCTCCCACTATAGAGGTTAATATGAGAGATTAAGAGAATAACTAGGGACCAAGTCCTAGTGTGTCAGAGTTCACAAGGGCCATTGGACCCTGAGAAATGCTCACACTAGAGAGTTCAAAGGATAGAGCCTATGTAGCCTTGGCTTTAGCCGGCTAAGAATAAGAACTCAAAGAGACCAAGCAGTGAGGGAATAAACTAATGTTGAGGGACAACACTAAAGGATACAAATAGAATCAAGTTGAGCACATAAAATAGGTAATAGAACATGCTTGGGCTTTAAGAAAAAACTTTAACAAAGTTTCAAAAGAACAAATTCAGTACATAATGCATATGTTACAAAGACATGTTTGTAGGATTGATGTGCATAGACTAAGGAAGAGTTCAGAAAAGTGTAGAATACTAGTGTCACAAGAAGGAATCATACCAATGGGCAATAGAACTTAACATGATGAGAAGAGATTAGGGCAACTACTTGGGAAGTCAAGACATGGTGAAAACAGGATAAAAAAAAAGCTACTTGTCATCACAACACAAACAGACTTGTGCTATATACTTAATAATACACTTGTACTTAGTCAACTAATCTACATAAAAGGGGATATAAAGGCATGTTCAAGTAGCAAATTTAAACAATAGAGATGGCTATCAGTAACACATAGGCTAGGCAGACATAAAAAGAAATTAATAAACTCAAAGCAGGCCTAAACATGTCTCAAACTACAAATGTAATGGCATTTAGATTAGAAAAGCCTAAAATTGAAGTAAGACAGTTAGAATTGCATACAAGAACAGCCCAGAAACACATTGAACAACAGTCTTCAGAAGTGAAAACACATGTTAATGATAGGTAAATGGGAATGAAATGATAAAGGTTTGGAAACTAACCAGTTCAGCGAAAAACAAGAAAGAAAGGAAGTCACAGTGTTATTAATATCGACACAAAGCAAGAACCCAGAATTTCTGGCCTTGGCTTTCAGCGGGCCAAGAACCAGAATATGGAGCAATAGTATTAGAGATCAAAGAGCACACAACTTTAATTTTTTAGTAATTTTTTTCTTGATGATTCTGGTCCCTTTCAAAGGGGAATAGGGAGTGGTTTATATAGTGACAGAGATTGAGCGAGTAAATAAGGAAAAATATAAGTCAAACACAAATAAGGAATAAATATCATGCAGAATCGAATCAGATTTAGAAAAATAATTTTCGGAAAAACAAAGTGTTAACAGAATATTCACACACAAAGGTGAATGGAGACACTAATAGCACAAAAATCAGTGAATCAAATTAATTAAGAAAACAAGATCTGAAAACCCTAACTTTTAGGGCAAGTGAAAAATTGGTAGAGAAGGAAAAATCAAATTTACTCATAATAGGACGAATATAGACGAGATAATACTTAAAATCAAAGGGTTGAACCAATTTTGGTTCGATTCAAAGAAAATCTATAAACCCTAATTTAGGCTTAAGTACGAATCCGCAAAAATATAAGCAAAATCGGACTCACACGATGTAGAATAAATGTATGTGGACGGATATAATCTAGATTCAAGAGATGAGAGTTAATAAGACAAAATCAAGGTAAGAGTACTTGTCATGTTTAAGCAAGTACTAGGTGATACCGCAGAGAATCACCCAATAATGGATATATATAGATATGATAAGTGAATGGAGAGAAAATCCCATTAGAAGAGGGATTTTCAAGAGACGACGGGTTAGGGTTCTTCAGAGGACAGAGAGTAGAGACGTGTCGGGTTTTGGTGGAATGTGATTAGGGCTTGGGGTTGAGTGATTTAAAAAGGGGTATTAAACGTGGAACATTGATCCCAGAGATCAACAACCATGATTAGTTGGGGGTTGGTTTAGTAAGTTAGGCTGGGGGTTATTTGTTTTGGGCCTGAGGTTTATTGGGTTAAGAAACTGGGTAGTTTAGGTCTGAAAAATAGGTAAGTTTTTGGCCAGATTTTAAATACCCAATATTTAATATAAATAATTTATAAAAGTAATTAATAAATAACAAAAATATCATTTGTGCACTAAGATGATTAAAAATAATTATTTCACATTATAAAATAAAAAAGTCATTTTTTGCATAAATAATGTAATTATATATGCATATGGGTTATTATTGCAAAATGTGCAATTTAGCCTTAAAATGCAAATTTAGTTATAAGAAGTGCACTGAAAATATTTGAAACCTTATATTGTTATAAATGAAAATTTTAGATGATTAAATCATCATAAAAATAATTTGGAGGGTAATTATTGGATATTTATATAATAAAATGCATAATGAAATTAGTTTAAAGCTTTCAAAAATTATGAAAAATGCTTGTATATGATTATAAGCTAAATGATGATATATATATATATATATATATATATATATATATATATATATATTTAAATATGAGGAAAAATTGAGTATCAACAACTGCCCCTTTTTACCCGGGAATGATGAAAGAATTGTCAAGTAAAGAAATGATGATCGATTTTGACCGAACGGGGTGATTTTTAAAAATATAGTCTGAACCCTAGTTTATAGGCTGCCTATATATCCTTGGTTTTACAATAATCAGGCCATGTGTAATTCTGGATCCAGCGGTGGAATAAACCGATGGAGTTGTTATAAGAACGTACAAACTCTTCTGGATAGGACGATATCGAAACTGTAAATGAGTGTATCTGGGGTGGATATAGATATTTGAACAGTTATCATTTGCGAATGGGTATTAAATGGTGATTGGTTACGTTTGAAATAATTGCAGGATATGAACGTTTAACGGAAATCAGAGTAAAGATTGCTCCAGTTAGGAGAAAGGTTATGTAACGACCCGTCTGGTCATTCCAAGAGTTTAGCCCCGTTTCCCTTATTCTGCTTCATTTTGTGTGGTTCAGCTCTTGGGTGTTTTGTTGGGTTGGTTGGCTCGGGTTCGGAGTGGTCATGGTGATAATTGAGACCCTGAGTCTCTTAAATTAGCCTAATAGTTTAAAAAGTCAACAGAGAGTTGACTTATTGGTAAACGACCTCGGAATGTAGATTTTATGGCTCGGATAACTTCGTTAGGTGATTTGGGACTTAAAAGTATGTTCAGAATGTGGTTTTGATGTCCGCTGTAGAATAAGGCTTGAATTGGCGAAAGTTAGTTTTTGGCGATTTCCAGTCGGCAGTGCAAAATAGGGTATAAGGGTCGGATTGATGTTCCGGAAGTTGGAGCAGGTTCGTAGTATCATTATGGATATGTGTGCAAATTTCAGGTCAATCGGAAGTGTTTTAGATGGTTTCAGCATCTTTGGTGAAATTTGGAAATTTCTAAGTTCATAGGCTTGGATCCGAGGTGAATTTAGTGTTTTGATGTTATTTTGGGTGTTCGGATGGTGCGACTAAGTCCAGGTGATCACTTATTACTTGTTGGTATTTTTGATTGGGGTCCCGAGGGGCTCGGGGTGATTTCGAATAGCCATCGAGGGATTTAAAGTTGGAAAATTGCAGCTGAAGCTGCTGGTGCTGGTATAAGCGCACCTACGGATAAAGGACTACAGGTGAGAGCCCGCACAAGCGGACACAAGATCGCATATGTGGATTTTGGTGGATAGGAGGAAGACCGCAAATGCGGAGCTGGGGCCGCACCTGCGGAGTCGTCGGTGCGGACATTTGATCGAATATACGAAAATGTGCATTTAAGTTATTTTTCGCAGGTGCACACCTGGGACCGCATGTGCGAGAATTTTTGCCACAGGTGCGGAAATCCCTGGCCAGAACATATAAATAGGACCCTTAGCGGATTTTAGTCATTCATCCACCATTTTGCACGATTTTGAAGCTTTCTGAAGGGTTTTGAAGAGGAAAATCTAAGGTTCTTCGTGGAGTTAAGAATTTTGGACTTAAAACTCGTTTATGTGTGATTTATGGACTGATTAGTGGTGAAATTAGTACAAAAATTGGGTAATTAGGGCTTGTAATTGGAGACCTTTAATCGGGGATTCGAGGGGCCATTCGAGGTCCGATTTTGATGCTCTTGGTATGCATAGTCTCGGGAAAGGACGAGGATTCTTGTGATGTGATTTTTATAGAATTTTGAGATGTGGGCCCGGGGGTCGGGTTTGGCCAATTCGGGAATTTTGGTTAAAACTGATAATTTTCGAGTGGGCTTTGTTCCTTTAGGGTATATTGATGATATTAATATTGTTTTGGTTAGATTCGGAGCAATCGGGAGCCGATTCGAGAGGCAAGAGCATCACAGATTAGTATTTGGATTGGTTTGAGGTAAGTAACTGTAAATCTTGTCCTGAGGGTATGAAACCCCGGACTTTGTATTTTCTCACTATTTTTGAAGTGGCGCACATGCTGGATGACGAGTGTGTAGTGTGCACTGATTGGGGATTTGGACTTGGTCATTCCCGTGGCAACTATTAAGTTGTGTATTTACTTTTAAATCACATGTTAAATTGTGTTTTCAGACTATTGTTATATTTGGGTTGTAAGCCATGTTTGGGACCTTTTGCCGACCTGTTTAGACCCCTTGGGGGATTTTACTAATATTCCTCTCTGTATTGACTTTTCATTTACATTCAATCATATTTTGTTTAACTGTTTTCGAAAATCAGTCTTATCTACACTATTTTGGGATATAAAATGATGTTTTTGGGTCGAGTACCCCGTTTTACTGATAGCCCGAGCGGCTTTTTGAGAGTTTCTGACTGAGTGTGGCCGAGGGCCTATGTTGTGAGGATGCTATGGGATTGGGGTGCACGCTGTAACATGTTACATTTTTTATGATATGTGAGAGGCCGAGAGCCTAGGTGATTATGCCACGAGATGGCTTGATATTAGGGCTTGGGCTGTAGGAGCCCCTCCGGAGTCTGTACACACCCTCAATGAGCGTAGGTACCTATTGAGTGCGAGTGCCGAGTGACGACTGACGAGTGATTAGGAGGCATGAGTGACTGTGAGGTTTCCCGAGGAGTTGATTATGAGTGACTGTGAGGTTGCCCGAGGGGCTGATTATGAGTGACTGTGAGGTATGCCCGATGAGCTGATTCTGAGTGATGTTACGCCCCGAGGGGCAACTTCTGACACATGTTTTGCTCGAGATGATACTTATTGTTCATTTCATTTTAAAACTTCTGTGACATTTTTCTGAAATTGTTGGAAATTACACTTTTCAAAGGAGTTTTACTGAAATTGGCTTTTTAAGCGTGATGATTTAACGTATTCACTGCTGGAAAGAAAGATTGTGTTTATATGAAATGATTATTTGACTTTATGTGTTTCTCACTTCTTAGACCTGATTTATTTTCATTACTACTGAGTTGGCGTACTCACATTACTCCCTGAACCTTGTGTGCAGATCCAGGTGCTAGGGAAGAGTGAGATGTGTATCTGTTCCAGAGACTTCTCGGAGATTTGCGAGGTAGCTGCACGCGCCCGCAACCCTACTCTCTCCTGCTTACTATTATAGAGTTTATTTTCCAGAGTTTTATATATCATATAGATTCTCATGAAAAATTAATCCGGGATCTCGGGGTTGTATTTAATATTCGGTGTAGCTTTATCTGTTTTAAAATGATTAAATGAAATCTTTATGGGTTATCAGTTTAGTAATGATATAAATGAAAGATTATTTACGGTTTGAGTGTGGATTTGGCTGGCCTAGTTCGACGATAGGCGCCATCACGACCGGTTTAGATTTGGGGTCGTGACAAGTTGGTATTAGAGCCTAGGCTACATAGGACTCACCGGTCACGAGCAGGTTTAGTAGAGTCTTGCGGATCAATATGGAGACGTCTGTACTTATCTTCGAGAGGCTACAGAACCTTAGGAAAATCACGCATTCTTGAATTCTCGTCGTGCGAATCCATTTCTTCGGCCAAAAGCGTAACTCTTTAAATTCCTTTCATGTATCGAATGCGCACATGAGTGCTTTCTACTAGTGGTGCATCAACGACTTATAATTTCCATAGGTGAGGTACGAGATGTGATTTTAGCATGTTGATAATGGGCCAGTTTAGAGGACTTGAGGCCGGATTTTATTCTGTGGCTTGATTGCTGAGATTTCGAGTGTGGAAGCCGTGCATTTGGGGACTTATATGTCCGTTTGTGTTCTTATCGATGGGATTTTGTGACTAGATTACTACGTGGTGAGTGTGATTTGATGGTTAGATGTGTTCATATTGTTTGATTTTGACAAAAGGATTGGCTGGAAATGTGGCAAGAACTATTGAGTGTTTGATTTCTATCTCGGTTTGGCATATGACTTTGAGTTATGAGTGTATTGGAAGACCTCTCATGTTGTTTAGTTCTGGAGTGAAGCGGGTCTTTCTGTTGGGTTATGAGTTCCTGGTGATGTCTTCTGGGCTGACCAATCTCCCAGTAGCGTTCATGTATTTTATTAACAATGTATTTCAGCTGTAATTATACTCATTTGTTATTGTATTCATTGATAGCCAGGAGTAGCATACTCAAGATTTGAGGAGGGTATTATAGAGACTGGCGGACGAGAAGATTTATGCAAACTTCTCCAAGTGTGAATTTTTGGCCCAGTTTCGTAGCATTCTTGGGGCACGTGGTGTCCAGTGAGGGTATTCAGGTGGTCAGATGAGTGTGGAGAGAGCTCCAGAAGCTCAAGATTGCTTTGACCACAGCTCCAGTGTTAGTTCTGCCATCAACTTCATGTTCTTATACCACAAATCTTGATGCCTCAAGGATAGACATTGGTTGTGTTTTGATGTAGGAGCGTATAGTGATTGCGTGATAGCTATGATTTTTGGAAGGGCATAAAGATGATATCAGTTTGAGGCTAAGCAGGTGGGGTTACCTCCCGCGGGGTGTCCTGAGGTTGTGTGATCCATAGGTTATTTTATAGCAAGTACTCCTTTATCAGTAAATGTTATATGTTGTAATTTGAGTTCAGATCGCTTGTGGAAGTTGGCATGACCATTCAATGGTGAATGCCAGATTTGCATACAATTTGGGATATTAGATGGTTTGTGTCATATGAGCTTATGAAGGATTTAGTTGAATCTCACTGCAGTACGGTGGCAGTGATAGTGTATGGGCATTGTGAGTTATTGTTTGTCTTGATCATTGGCTTTGAGCCAAGTGGGGGAGTCTGTTAATGATAAACTGATTGCACCATTTTTTTGTTGTATTGGTTTCGGTTCGGGGTATATTGGTGAATCAGTTATGACCTACAGAGGTGGAGTCTGGGAATGACTCGAGTAATGGAAATTCTTCGATACAGGTTGTAATGTACTATATGGGTAGTAGGGTTTTATGGAATGATTGAGTTGTAATTGTAAAAGGTGAAATGGGTGCAGTGTATGAAGTTGATTGTTGCTTCCATTATGTGGATTACTTAGTAGTATGTTGGTGTGCCAATGGGGCCAAGTCGTTCTGTCTGCTTGATCAGTGTGATTTAGATCTGCATAGAGTGGATGACTCTCGAGAATGGTTCTGACGGATTCAAGGTTATATATAGCAATTGGGAATCTTCAAGGTGTGTATTTGGCTAGAACTGAGATTTACGTTGGAGGGTGTCATGACTTGTGGCATTTCCACATTATCATGAATTCTACATATCAGTATCAGGAAGGTGAAGGTAATGGCTTTAGACTCGCAGGAAGTCTCTTCAGGGTAAGTATTTTGAATGCGGTACTTTTGGGGATATCTGAGATAGTATTCAGCGGCTTATGAGCCTCAGACATTATGATTTTATGCTTAGGTATCGTATGGTGAGTCTGGGTTGAGAATTGTGGTATTATGGAAAGGAGAAGTACCAATTCGCACGTAAGCTAGAAGGAATTTGGATAAATAAAACAACTTGGTAGTAGGTCGGATCAGTATGGTAAGAGATACGATTAGTTCTTTGGGTGTTCATGAGGTAATGAGTTTTTACAGGTGTTTCTTAGAAATACTCTTGGGTTTTGGTGACATGCGTAGCTTGGTTGAGTTGGAAGGATTCAGTCCTGACGGTTTGGTGTTGTGCAAATGGGATTCAGATAGTTCCGGATGGTTTCTACCACGATTAGAGATGTATATTTTTCTACTGGCGTGAGGTGCATGTGATGTATAGTGATAATGCTTCTAAATGGGATCAAATGGGATGTTCTTGATTAGTTGGGTGCGTAGTTTCTTGTGGCTCGGAAGGGAGTATGAAGTTTTCATGTTTATCATAGGATGGCATGGTGTATTCGGTATGTCGTGTAGAGTGAGATTTGCATGTGTGAGGTCACGGTTTAGTTCTGGAAGGAAGGTCCATAATTCTTAGATAGCATTGGCAGTTTCAGATGACTAGGTAGATGATAGCACTATCGGGTGGCTTGATGAGGGTATACATTTCCGAAAGGGAATGTGTGGAGTTAAGGGTGCTTCATTGGTATAGCGACACTCTCTTGTTGGAGTGACTGCTGATATTCAAGGTCGCTTGGTGATACAGAATGATTTTAGGGATATCCCTCGTGGAATGGTTGAGTATTGTGGATATGCTATGTATTCGAGCGGTGAAGTTGAGATCAAATATAGTAATTGGTGCACTTCATGACTTCGAGACTGAGAGTTCTCATAAACAGGTTGTTTTGTGGTAGTAAACTGTGAAGATCCGAGCAACACTAGTCGGATGTTAGTATGTACCATGACTTAGTCATTGTGAACTTTTCGGTGAGTTATCTATCTATGTGGGTGACTAGAGTTGATTTAGGGTTATTGGTAGGCCAGTATAAGTGTGTGTTCTACACCGGGTCAGAATGATTGACTCTGAATTTCTATTGTTGAGGGATGTACCATTCGATTCTCATTGAGATTATTTGTGTTCTAGAGTGATGTATGAGTTACCCTTCGGTGTTGCGAGGAGTTGTGATCATTGGTTATAGGCACATATGGTGCGGTTCTAATTGGGCTTTATAGCTAGATTTGAGTAAGTTAAGTAATTGGGTATTGCGGGATTGAGACGTATTGGTTATGTACTCTCTGATTCGTGTGGCATGGTATCGTTCGGTTTCCCCGTGGTTATGGCAATGCACTTGGAGTACTTGATGTCGAATTGTGCATGGTTATTGATCTTGAGCCAGATGGCTCGAAGTATTTCATGTGGACCAGCGTCTGGATGGGATCCCGCATTGTAGCGGAGTTATGTGGAAGTATGAACCTTGGTGTCAGATTCGTGTGTTTTGATTTTTCGATCAGTGTCAGGCTCTTAGAACAGTGTTGCGAAGGTAATTTTTAATGGCGGGATGGTCCAGCCATGTGAACCTTTTATATAATTTGATTACATTGGGATGTTTCTATTGAGTGCACAAGTTGCATGGGTTATGGCTTTGAATTGTATTGATATGGCATGTCATCAAAGTGGTCGTGTTGGATGAGAAGAGGTTAGTGGACCTTGAATGAATATTGTCACAATTGACTACAACATAGTTGGAAGGATAAATATCGGGAGTCGGCTTAGAAATTTGCTATAATTCCTATTTGGGAAGGGGGAGCTTCATGTATGACTGATCGGACGAATGGTTGCTATTCTATGTGTTTCTTTCCTCATCGGCAGTATATGAAGGTGTTAGAGTGAGGCATTTCTTTATAAGAGGTTATGTACCGATATTGGGTTGTTTTGAGCGGCTATCGTGATTAGGGGTTATCGCCATGAGTGTTTGAGTCATGCGGTATATTATGTGGTTGCATCTTGGGTTACGGATATGTCTTGATACAACTTGTTCAGTTTATAATTGTGGAATTTTGATCTTGCAATTATTTCGAAAATGGAAATTTGGTTGTAAGGCTTTTCGATTAGGCTGGATTGCGAAATTTTAGCTATGTTGTGCTGTTGGACCTATATGGGTTAGGGTGACGTGCGATCACCCCTGGGTATGTGCATGGTGAGGTTATGTGGCAGTTTGATGGTTTGGAGAACAACTCTTGGCACGTTCGAGGATGAAAGTAGGTTTAAGTTGGGGAGGATGTAATTACCCGGCCGGTCGTTCCGAGAGTTTAGCCTCGTTTCCCCTATTATGCTTCATTTTGTCTGGTTCATCTCTTGGGTGTTTTTTTGGGTTGGTTGGCTCGGGTTCAGAGTGGTCGTGGTGAGAATTGAGACACTTAGTCTCTTAAATTGGCTTAATAGTTAAAAAAGTCAAATGAGAGTTGACTTATTGGTAAACGACATCTGAATGTAGATTTTATTGACCGGATAACTTCGTTAGGTGATTTGGGACTTAGTAGTGTGTTCGGAATGCAGTTTTGATGTCCGGTGTAGAATTAGGCTTGAATTGGCGAAAGTTAGTTTTTGGCGATTTTCGGTCGGCAGTGGAAAATAGGCTATAGGGGTCGGAATAGAATTCTAGAAGTTGGAGCAGGTTCGTAGTGTCAGTTTGGATATGTGTGTAAATTTTCAGGTCAATGAAAGTGTTTTGGATGTTTTCGACATCTTTGGTGCAAATTTTCAGGTCAATGAATTTAGTGTTTTGATGTTATTTTGGGTGTGCCGAGGGTGCGACTAAGTCCGGGTGATCACTTATGACTTGTTGGTATTTTTGGTTGGGGTCCCGAGGGGCTCGGGGTGATTTTGGATAGCCATCAAGGGATTTAAAGTTGGAAAATTGCAGCTGAAGCTGCTGGTGCTGGTGTAACCGCACCTGCGGATAGGAGACTGCATGTGCGAGCCCGCAGAAGCGGACACAAGACCGCAGATGCAGATTTTGGTGGACAAGAGGAAGACCGCAGATGCGGGGCTGGGGCCTCACCTGGGGAGTCGCAGGTGCGAAAATTTGATAGCAGGTGCGCACTTGGGATCGCAGGTGCGAGAATTTTTGCCGCAGATGCGGAAATCCCTGTGCAGAACATATAAATTGGACCCTTAGCGGATTTTTGTCATTCATCCACCATTTTTGCATGAGTTTGAAGCTTTTTGAAAGGTTTTGAAAAGGAAAATCGAAGGTTCTTCGTGGAGGTAAAACTTTTTGACTTAAAACTTGTTTATGTTTGATTTATGGACTGATTAGTGGTTAAATTTGTGGGAAATTAGTACAAAATTGGGTAATTAGGGTTTGTAATTGGAGACCGTTAGTTGGGGATTCGAGGGGCCATTTGAGGTCCGATTTTGATGCTCTTAGTATGCATACACTCGGGAAAGGATGAGGATTCTTGTGATGTGATTTTTATAGAATTCCGAGACGTTGGCCCGGGGGTCGGGTTTGGCCAATTTCGGGAATTTTTGTTAAAATTGATAATTTTTGAGTGGGATTTTTCCTTTAGTGTGTATTGATGATATTAATCTGGTTTTGGTTAGATTTGGAGCAATCGGGAGCCGATTCGAGAGGCAAGAGCATCAGAAATTAGTATTTAGGCCGGTTTGAGGTAAGTAATGATTGTAAATCTTGTCCCGAATGTATGAAACCCCAGACTTCGTATTTTCTAACTATTTTTGGAGTGGCGCACATGCTGGATGACGAGTGTGTGGTGTGCACTAATTGAGGATTTGGACTTTGTCCTTCCCGTGGTAATTATTGAGTTGCGTATTTACTTTTAAATCATATATTAAATTGTGTTTTCAGACTATTGTTATAATTGGGATATAAGACATATTTTGGGCCTTGTGCCGACCTGTTTAGACCCCTTAGGTACTTTTACTACTATTCCTCACTGTATTGACTTATGATGTACACTCAGTAATATTTCGTTTAACTGTTTTCGAAACTCAGTCTTATTTACACTAATTTGAGATATAAAATGATGTTTTTGGGTCGAGTACCCCATTTTAATGATAGCCTGAGCGGATTTTTGAGAGTCTCTGACTGAGTGTGGCCAAGGGCCTATGTTGTGAGGATGATATAGGATCGGGCTGTACGCCGCAGCATGTTACATTGTTTATGATATGTGAGAGGCCGAGAGCCTGAGTGATTATGCCACGAGATGGCTTGATATTAGCGCTATGGTTGTAGGAGCCCCTCCGAAGTCTATACACACCCTCAGTGAGCGCAGGTACCAACTGAGTGCGAGTGCGAGTGCCGAGTGACGAGTGATTGGGAGGCATGAGTGACTGTGAGGCTGCCCGAGGGGCTGGTTATGAGTGATTGTGAGGTTGCCCGAGGCGCTGATTATGAGTTACTATGAGGTATTCCCGAGGGGCTGATTCTGAGTGATGTTACGCCCCGAGGGTTTAGGGTTTAGGGTTTAGGGTTTAGGTTACTTCCTGGATCACCTGCGAAACTTAAAACACGATGCATGCAAATATATATGATTATTGCGAGAATTTAGATATGATGAAAATTCCTTTTGGACCATGAGAGTTGTCTTTGGACGATGAAGATGGTGTCCTTAGACCATGATGTACTGGGCCATAAATCGTGAGATAGGGGATTCACATGCCATGAAATGATGTTCTTGGGCCATAAGGATGATGCCTTTAAACCATGACATCTTTGAATAATGATGCGCAATATTGAAAGATCCTCAGGCCATGGCATGGTTTCTTCCCGCTATGAGGATGACGCCTTCAGACTATGATGACTTTGGACAAAATGGCGATGCAAAGACATGATGCTTGAAATGAAACAAGACAGAGCTTAGTCTTGCATAAGATCGAGGGCAGACCTTAGCCCCGAGGTAGAGAATAGTGCAAAGTTTCAAATAACATAGCAGTGGTGGTTATGCAAGGAGAGATAATGCTTAGTCTAGTGCAAGAATGAAGATGATGCTTAGTCTCGTGCGGGGGAAGGCAGTGCTTAGCCTTATGCAATTAAGGAGGCAGGGCTTAGGCTCGTGCAAGATGAAGACAGTTCTCAGTATCAAGCAGGGGAAAGAAGTGCTTAGCCTTATGCAATTAAGGAGGTAAGGCTTAGCCTCATGCAAGAAAAGGAGACAGGGCTTAGTCTCATGCAACGGAAGGCAATGCTTAGACTTATGCAATTATGAAGGCAGTGCTTAGCCTCATACAATGAATGGAGACAATACTTGGTCTCATGCAATGGAAGGAAATTCTTAGCCTTATGTAATTATAGAGGCAAGGCTTAGCCTCATGAAAGATGGAGACAATGCTTAATCTCATACAATTTAAGGAGGCAGGGCTTAGCCTCATGCAACGGAAGGCAATTCTTAGACTTATGCAATTATGGCGGCAATGCTTGGCCTCATGCAAAGAATGGAGACAATGCTTAGTCTCATGCAATGAAAGGAAATGCTTAGCCTTATGCAGTTATGGAGACAATGCTTAGTCTCATGCAATTTAAGGAGGCAGGGCTTAGCCTCATACAAAATTGAGATAATAAGTAGGAATAAAGTATTTATTAGCTGGGGATATGTTTGCACTTGGAAACTTTGTCGTTATGAAGACAGTGATTCTATGGTGCGCACGTATTTGCGAGTATTCCTTGTTCCTGCATCCAAAAAAATCGTGAATTTTACGGAGAAGGTTGGTTCGCGCCTTCGCCTATTCCGCTCGAGTCACCAAGAGTAACATTTGGATATTTCATAAGGCAAAGTTTTCGGGAAAAATATGCGTGCATATAATGAATATACTTATTTAAAATGCATTAGTATGCAATAGCGAATAAATTAGATTAACCAATGACTGCGACACTTTTAGAGACATTGGGACTTTCTTGCAGTAGAATTTTTAGGGTCACCTTAAAAATTAACCCTAGTTTAGTAGGCGATTCTCTGACCGTTTTGCATATGATCACGTCAGTTGGACTTTGCTTTGGAATTTTGAGGGCCCTCCTTAAAATTCTGCCCCAATTTTTGGTTGTGGGAAAAATGAAAATTTTATCGAATTTTGACCGAACCCACATGGCTGCCTACGTATCCCCTCTTAAACAGGAATCAAGTCGAGCGTAATTTAGTTACATTAGATTGTATTGGTAAAAAAGAGCTTCACACGTGTAATAAATCTTGATGACTCAGCAGTCTACGTGGAGCAATGAAGACACGACAGCTGGACAGGACTCAATGAAGAGGTATGGGCAAAGAGGAACAACAAATCACACCCACGGGTTAATTAGCTACGGAAGTCTCAACCTGATTAGGAAAATGAAGAGATACGGTCAAAATGTATCTGGGCGGAACAAAGGGCAGATTCAGAGATCTTCAATTAGTGATCCATACGTTACACAAAATTCACGCAACAGTTAAGGTTACTCATTGTAACGTTACATTAATGTCATAGTTAGTCATTAATGCTCAATCACTGAAAATGGTAGACGTTATATTAGGAAATTCCCTATATAAGGGAGTAAAATATAACTTGTAAGGGACACCCGAACAACTATTGCAATACACTTTACTTTACGTGCATCTCATTGATTTTTCTTTATTTAATTACTTACAATAATCAGTCTTGCCTTGTTATCCGAAACCCGTGTTCATCCTAAAATAGCTTTGGTCAAAGGATCTATTTCATTGGTTAAAAAAATTGGTTTCGTTACCGGGAATCTGATAACCTTTGTTTGATTTTCAAGCGATATCCTCTGAACTATGTCGAACTCCAACGACAACAACCATCAGAGGAATGGAACACTAGTTCCATCACATTCAGGAACCCCACGTGGTTCAAGGGAACAATCCCCAAAAAAATCCAATAACAACAACGATAATAATGATCAAACGGTAGAACAAGATCAGGTAAAGCAAATGATTGCAGAGTACGTGACAACCGACCCACGCGACCATGTGACTGCTTTTACCACCGGAGTGAAGGGCAACGACTTAACAAAACAAGAAATTGAGTGGGTCCTAGTTAAAAAGTTTGGAGAAACACTTACCAAAGGGGTGCTAACATGATATTCTCTTCTCCCTGAAAACACTATTGATTCTTTTGCGGAACTTGCAGATTCTTTCATAAAGGCACACTCCGGTGCACAAAAAGTCGAGAAAAGGATGGAGGACATCTTTAAAATAAAACAAGGAGACACAGAACTAATTTGTGAATTTGTAGACAGGTTTCAACAAGAAAGAATGCTACTACCAAGGGTGCCTGATAATTGGGCAGCTATGGAATTTGCAAGCAATTTAAATGACAAAAGTTTTGAAGCCACGAGAAGACTCAAGGAAAGCATGAGAGAATTCCCAGCTACGACATGGAATGATGTCTATACCAGGTACATTACTAAACTTTAAATAGAAGAAGATACCATTGCTCATTGGAAAGATGAAGATCGTATCGGTTCCAGACGTTCCGAATCAGACAAGAGGTCAGGTAAAAACAGGTACGATCCTTATAGGGGACCTTCGAGACGAGAAACTCATCCCAGGTTTGAAAACACTCGGTAAGAGTATAGACCACCAAGCAGAGATGCGGGCTCATCCTCATCAAGATCCAGAAAGGATCGGGATGAACGAATTGTTGGGTAATGCACGAAGGGGATCACACCTTCAATGTAAGTACCTCCGAACTAATTTCAATATTAAGAAATATGGGTGATAAGGTCTGATGGCCCAAAGAAATGAGGTCAAACCCGAATAAGAGGAACCCAAATTTCTGGTGTGAATTCCATAATGATCATGGACACAAAACTGCAGATTGTAGATTTTTGCAAGGTGAGGTAGATCAATTATTGAAACAGGGCAACTTAACAGAATTGTTTAGTGAAAGAGGTAAGCATGCATACATGAAGAACATGCAGGAGCCCCCAAAACCTCCATCTCCAAAATGAACGGTCAATGTGGTACATTGAGGTGAATAAGTAAACGGAGTGGTCTGCAAAACGGCCACGAAGTTCATAATTACATACGAAAAGTGGGTTCGTGAAAATCTAGAAGAAAACGATATAACATTCAATGATGCAGATATCGGTAGATTAATGCTTCCTCACAACGATGCTCTAGTAATATCCTTACTTATTCATGACACTAACATAATAAGAGTGTTGATTGATCCAAATAGTTTAGTGAATATCATTTTGCTAAGAGTCGTTGAAGAAATGTTATTGCAGAATCAAGTAATCCCAAAGGGACGAGCCATATTGGAGTTTGATAACTCTACGGTTATAACAAAAGGGGAAATTAAACTTAGAACATATACTGAGGAAGTAACAAAAAATACCAGGTTCCAAGTTAATGATACTGATATGGCTTATCACGTAATCATGGGAAGACCATGGATCCACGACATAAAAGCAATACCATCCACCTTGCATCAGGTAACTAAATTCCCCTCCGAATGGAGGATTCAACAAATTATAGGCGATTAGCAAAACCGCGAGAAATATAAACTCTGTGGTGCATTATTACAAAAAAGTAGAGACGAAAGAACCAGAAGATAGAGAAATCTCCCAGACAGATGTTACCGGCCAAACAGGTAAGGAAAAAGTTACTGACCAAACAGGTACGAAAAAAGTGAGTGTTCAAGCAGATACGGAAGGAGATACTCACGAGAAGGTAAATCAAGTCACCGCAGAAGATGCATTAGACCACACGGATGTAGATTCCAGACCGGACGTCATTCATGAACTGGAGGAAGACGAGCACATCAAAACAACTACGGAAGAGCTCGAAGCTGTTCCATTGTTTCAACAAAAACCTGAACAGAATGTGTATATAGGCACGAGGCTGAGCCCCGGTTGAAGAGGTAAGTTAATTGATTATTTAAAGGCTAACACAGATTTATTTGCGCGGTCCCACTCAGATATGGCAGGTATACCACTAGAAGTGATGACTCATAAACTAAATGAAGATCCATCCTTTGTACCTGTTAAGCAGAAGAAAAGAAAGCAAGGACCATTTAAGAACCAAGTGATTGATTAAGAGGTACAGAAACTCTTAAAAATTGGTTCGATACGAGAGGTAATGTATCCTAACTGGCTAGATAAAGATTATACTGACCTAAAGAAAGCATGCCCCAAAGATTCATTCCCATTACCACATATAGATCAAATGATTGATGCCACCGCAGGTCATGAATTGTTAAGCTTTCTAGATGCGTATTCTGGTTATAATCAGATTACAATGGATCCCTCAAACAAGGAAAAAACCTCCTTTATTACAAACATGGGGACTTATTGTTATAAAGTCATGCCTTTTGGCTTAAACAACACTGGAGCTACCTATCATATGCTAGCGACCAAGATGTTCCAGGAACATCTGGGAAAAATGATGGAAGTTTACATCGATGACATGCTAGTAAGATAAACACGGCGGAAGACCATTTCCAGCACCTCTCTATTACCTTTTACATTTTACGCAGGTATAATATGAAGCTGAATCCAGAAAAATGCGCTTTTGGCGTAGAATCAGGTAAATTCTTGGGTTTCCTTGTATCAAATAGGGGAATAGAGGTAAATCCTAATCAAATTAAAGCTATAGAAGAAATACCTGATGTACTTATAAACAAAAAGGAAGTTCAAAGACTAATGGGAAGAATTGCAGCCTTAGGAAGATTTATTTCCAAATCTTCCGAGAAAAGTTTTAAATTCTTTGCAATTCTCAAAAAGCAAAATCGGTTCGAATGGACTGAAGAATGTCAACAGGCTCCCAAATACCTAAAGGCTTATCTATCAGAACCTCTGTTGTTGTCAAAGCCAAAGGAGGGGGAGAGGTTGTACATCTACCTTGTCGTCTCGAAAATTGTTGTAAGTGCGGTATTGGTAAGGGAGAATAAAGGTAAACAATCTCCTATTTATTATGTAAGCAAGACATTACTAAATGCTGAAACTAGATATCCACATCTAGAAAAGTTAGCCTTAGCTCTAATCATGGTATCTAAAAAATTAAGGCCATACTTTCAATGTCATCCAGTCACAGTTGTGACCTCGTATCCATTAAGAAACATACTACATAAAAAAGAACTATCAGGAAGATTAGCTAAGTGGGCCATATAATTAAGTTAGCATGAAATAATATATCAGCCTAGGACTACAATCAAGTCTCCGATCTTAGCTGATTTTGTTGCTGACTTTAGTAATAGCATTGTCCCTAAATTGGAAAAAGAGTTACTACTCTTTAACGGTGCTAATCCGGGTCTATGGACCCTATTTACTGATGGTTCTTCCAATATAAAATGTGCCTACTTAGGCATAGTCTTAATATCACCCATGGGTAAAAAGACACGACAGGCTATCCAATGTTATCCTATAACTAACAATGAAGCCGAGTACGAAGTTGTCATTGCAGGACTAGAACTCGTACGTGAACTTTCAATCGAGCAAATCGTAATCAAAAGCACTCCCAACTGGTAGTAAATCAGATGCAGGGGACTTACATCGCTCGAGAGAATCAAATGCAACAATATCTAGAAAAGGCACGAGAGCCCGTGAGACAATTCAAAACATGGATGTTAATACAAATACCTAGAGAGGAAAATGCAGAAGCAGATGCATTAGCTAACCTCGCAGCAGTCACAGAAGTAACAAACAAAGACAATGCAATTGTCGTTCATCTATTCCATTCAGCGATCGAGCAGGACAGAAATGAGGTAACTTTCAACAATGTAACCTGGGATTGGAGAAACGAAATCTTAATTTTTTTGCAAAATGGCACCGTACCTGAAGACAAGAAAACAGCCCAAGCACTTAGCCCCAAAGCAGCACGGTATTGCATCATTCGCAACTCATTATATCGCAAGATGTTCGGGCCCATCACAAGATGTTCGGAGGGCCCCTAGCAAAATGCCTCTAACCTAACCAAACAGAGTTTGTGATGAAAGAAGTCAACGAAGGACACTATGGAAATGACACAGGCGCGAGATCCTTGGTAAAAACCCTAATTAGAGTTGGATACTATTGGCCTAAGTTGGAAGAAGAGGTCGAGAACTTCATATACACATGCGACAGATGCCAAAGGTTTGCGAATAACATGCATCGACCAGCGGAATTATTGCATCCAATAATATCCCCATGACCCTTCATGAAATGGGGTATGGACATAGTGGGACCTCTTCCCACAACTAAAGGACATGTGCGGTTTTTACTCATGCTAACTGACTATTTTACAAAATGGGTAGAGGCAGAAGCATTCAAACAAGTTCGAGAAAAGGAAGTTAAAAACTTCTTATGGTGAAACATAATATGCCACTTTGGGATACCAAAGGTGTTCGTGTGTGATAATCGCCCACAATTCATAGGCTCGCAAATCACAAAATTCTTCGAAAGCTGGAAAAAATGGATCACTTCAACACCATACCACTCCGTGGCTAATGGTCAAGCTGAGTCAACGAATAAAGTCATCATCCACAATCTAAAGAAGCGGCTAGATAAAGCCAAAGGAAATTGGCCTGATTAGTTACCAGCTGTACTATGGGCATACAGAACAACTTCAAAAACAGCTACGGGAGAAACTCCGTTTGCACTTGTCTATGGCTCAGAAGCCTTAATACTTGTGGAGATTGGCGAACCAATCATAAGGTTTACAACAGCCACGGAGGAAGAAAATGACGACGAATTGAAGACCAATCTGGACCTGCTCGAACCACGGAGAGAAGCAACACCAATACAGATGACAGCACAAAAACAAATAATAGAGCGTTATTACAACTGTAAAGCTCATCTCAGATACTTCAAGATTGGGGACTTTGTCCTCAATAAATTCTTTCAAACAACGAAAGAAGTAGGCGCGGGAAAGCTAAGTCCAAACTGGGAAGGACCCTACAAAGTCCGAGGCATAGTTGGGAAGAGTGCCTACGACCTGGAAGCTATGGACGGCATAATTCTACCAACAAGTTGGAATGCCATCCACTTGAAGAAGCGATACTTCTAAGGGAAATAAAAGTCCCCCGGTCAGGTATGACACGATTGATTTTATTTTGAACACATCAAATTGTACTAACCTTTTTATATGGTAGGCATAAATCTAACCCATCACCAGATGATGATAATACACCTGCAACGATGTGAGGAAATAACTGAATTCCCGGTCTAGGGTTTCACTTTCTGATGGACGTTTTAAAGGGTTAAGCAGTCATCATCTAAAAACTATATATCTTCGAGTCCTGTATATTTTTCCATTTCAGGAAAAGGACCACAAGGAAGGAATAGTCAAGTGCTCCAGATTTCATTCTTCAAAGCTCAAACACTTGGGGTACTATGCAGTATGGAAGGCAAAGACGAAGCAAAAAAGACTATCAAAAAGTCAAAGCTCGGGCCTGAAAATCCATCTACCCAACAAGCCAAGTGATACAAGCAAAATCGAAAGAGCCAAAGACTCAAACACAAAGCTTAGTCCAAAGAACCTTCGAACATGTTCAGGTTAAAAGGCAAAATGTTAACTATGAGGAAGAAATGCACATCTTTGTACTTATTCAAAAGAAAGACTGTTGTAACCAAAAATAATTATGGATAAAAGATCATCATCATAGTACTCATTCAAAACTGTATTAACTAAAAACAGTTACAAAGTCTTTGTACTCATATAGAAAATTGTTATCAAATAAAACAGTTATGGATGAAAGATCAAAATCCATGTACTTGTTAAAAAAAAACGGTTATCAAATAAAATAGTTACGGATGTAAGAGCATTTCCCTCATGCTTATTGAAAACTGTTGTCAACAAAAACAATTACGGATGAAAAATCCAACTTGAATAAAAACTGTTACGAACAAAAAATAGTTGCTCTCTTGTATTAACTCGAAAAAACTGTTACATACAAAAAACAGTTACGAAATACAAGTGTATATCAAATATGTTAAAAGAAAACAGTTGAAACATGAGTTTTAGACGATAATCAAAAACATGTAAAATGTTGTGAAAGTTCAACAAAAAACTTTCCTCAGAATAATTCTTAAACATGTGAAAAATTCCTATCACTCTATTGCATTATTACACCTTTATGAAGTTGAGAGATCTTCTTCATTAAGTGTCGACAAAAAAGGCCCTCTTTCATAAACTATGCCTACTACAAAAAGGCACACAGTTTATATGACACCATGCCTATTACGAAAAGGTGATAGTAATCTAAAGCATTCTATATGCAAAACTCAGAGGTAAAACTAAAACCTCGAAAAATAAAGCATGCAAAAGACTTAAAGAGCGAAACAGAAACTCAACGGAAAACAAAAGTCATACTTGCATTAATATATTAAAACGACTAAGTAAAAACTAAGTATTACCTTATACTTAGCCGTATAGAGTTTTTTATACATAAAAGTGCCCCTAAGTTGTCATTTGGGGACTTTAAGAGATACAAATTTACCACCGATGGGACAGGGGTAACCACCAATTGAGACAAAGAAAGAATAAAAGGGGAGGAACCAACTTCTTAAACTTCATCAAGAGGGGGGTTGACTTCACTGGTAGAAGGAGTAGGAACGGCTTGGGATGAAGAGACTGGAGCAGCAGGAGCCTCACCTTCAGATGAAGAGATATTCTGACCTTGTTGAGCCTTCTCAATGGACTTCATGATTTTTGCAATTTCAGCATTAAGGTCGAAACCCTCTCAGCTCATTCCAGTCAATGTGTCGAGGCGAGAGTTCATATACGCCCAACTAACATCGACAACTGCCCTATCTTCAAGAGCTTCGTAATCTTTCTCCCATAGCATAACTTTAGCTCTTAATTCATTCCTCTTACTCACAGCAGCATCATTATAGGCTCTTAAAGGAGCGAAAGACCTTTCCAGGAATTGAACTTTCTCCAAAGAGTTGCAGAGATCCTCCTGGGTCTGAGTAAGAGATTGCACAAGTTCGCCCAAATACTCCTCCTTTTGGTCTAGTAAGGCCTTCAAACTCCTGACCTCTTCAGAGGCACGAGACAACTGCTCAACGAATGAGGACTCTAGGACGCTTTTCTCCTTGCCTGCCTGATCAGAGGATGCCTTCTCCACGGCCAACTCTATCGTTATGACCCTCACTTGCTGCTCCAAGGTACATTTTTCTTCTTCTACTGCTTCCATGTCGAGCCTTAAGCTTTCATACTGTTCTTTCTAGTTACCTGCTTCACCATGCCACTCCTTTACTTCCAACTCCGTATGAGAAATTCTTTTTATAAGATCCGTGCCTATAAGATTGATCTACAAAAGTAAATCAATTAGATATGATAAGTATGCCTACAAGAATGAATGAAAGAAAATACATTCTACCTTTAAAGAAGTATGCACGATCTCATTAGCCCATGTAAGGGAACTGTGGCTATCTAGCTTAGCTCTCTCTGTCGCACCTATCAATGATTTCAACCACACATCAGGCCGGCCAGACTCTTTAAACAGGCTACCCTCTGCCGGAACTTCTATCATCATCTGCCTCATCTCCCTGCTGGAAGATCCCACTTCTGAAACACAAGGCGCGGAAGCAGGAACAAATGCATGAGCCACGGACAAGCAAGTCTGAGGAGCCGAAAAAGCCATGGGAGAGGGAGCAAGAACAAGGGAAGGAATAGATACGGGGGCAGGAGAAATAACTGGAACAGTGGAGGTGAGTTCTCTAAGAGAAAGAGAGAAAACAACCAGGGGAGCTACATCAACAACAGGACCAAAGCCTTCCCGGGATAAATGATCAACAGAATCACACACGAGAGAGGGAGAAGCATCCTCAAGGGAAGAAAATTTAACTTCAGGTACAGAAGGATCAATAACAGGTGTAGACTCGTCGTCTAAGATCACCTTCCTTCTGCGTGACCTATGGATTAAACAGCCCTCTTCTTCCCCATCTTCATCCGAGGTCCTTTACCCACCTGCTTTTATCTTTGAAGAAGAAGAGCCTGAAATGATCTCCTGGGCCTGAGCCAGGGATAACTTAGGAACAGAGCGGATGCAGAAACTCCACGAGCAGGTTACCCTGTCAAAAGGAAAGGATTAAATAATGCTCAAAGGAAGAAACAAGTACAAACAAGAACTTCACTTACCATAAGTCTTAACTCTCAAACCAAACCTCTCAGAGAGGTACATCCATGAACGTTCTTCCAATGGAGCGATTAACAAAAGCTTTTCTATCCAATCTCTGAAACCGGAGGCATTCTCGACGGTTCCCATGATTGCTGCAAAAAGAAGAAACATCTACAGTATTGATAAGATATATAAAGAAAAAATCAAGGAATGTGAGCAAAAATGTACTCACGTGCAAGATTCCACTTCTTAGGGAAGGGAATATTATCTTCACCTACTAAACCAGCAGTAGGAACAACAACATACCGTTGAAACCAACCTCGATCCTTATCATCTTCAGGAGTCACTAACACCCTTTTACTCCTAGCAGCTAGAGTAAAAATCCCTGATGGAACAACATTGGGGAATATAGGTGAATAAGATGATGAAAGTAAAGGGGATCGAATCTAAGGTATCCAAGTATCTAAGACATGAAACGAATCGCCGTACAAGAGGACCGACTTGTCCCAAGAAAATTTTGAAAAATAGACAGAGCTCGATGATTACTGGATCGAGGAGAGGCTTGAACCCTAATGTAAAGGGATAGGTATAAACAAAATAATGGCCCGTATTATAAGACGTTATTATTTGATTACTATTTGGAATGATTACAGGAAAATCGAAACTCCAATAACAGTCCCTGCGTATAAGAAGAATTAAATCTTCAGTGAGTTGGGTAGGGTACTTGTTAGCACTATCAAGGGACGACAATGAAGGAAGCTGATCTCTAAGGGAATGACTATCCCTAGCAAAGGTGAACTCTGCAGCTACTATTTCATCGACCCTCGGTTCGCGCAAAGGTTCGTGATGTTCTCAACCCTTGGACGAAGATATAGAAGCCCTAGCCCTCAGAGAATTTAAAGACCTAGAAGAATGAGGGGAAGTAATTTGAGAAGAGGAAGAACCCCTTGAAGGAGTAGAACCTAAACTCCTCAACCTACCGAGTGAAGCAGCGGCAAAATATTCCCGCCATAAATGAGTATCCACTTACCAAATATTAATAGATAAATATATGGTAAGTGGGGGGACTATCTGTATTGGTAAGAAAGAGCTTCACACGTGTAATAATCTTGATGACTCAGCAGTCTACGTGGAGCAATGAAGACATGACAACTGGACGGGACTCTATGAAGAGGTATGAGGCAAAGAGGCACGACAAATCACACCCATATGTTAATTAGCTACGGAAGTCTCAACCTGATTGAGAAGATGAAGAGATACGGTCAAAATGTATCTGGGCGGAACAAAGGGCAGATTCAGAGATCTTCAATTAGTGATCCACATGTTACACAACATTCACGCAATAGTTACGTTACTCATTCTAACATTACATTAATTTCATAATTAGTCATTAATTCTCAATCACTGAAAAGGGCAGACGTTATATTAGAAAATTCCCAATATAAGGGAGTAAAATATAACATGTAAGGGACATCCGAACTACTATTGCAATACACTTTACTTTTCGTGCATCTCATTGATTTTTCTTTCTTTAATTACTTACAATAATCAGTCTTTCCCTGGTTATCATAAACTGGTGTTCATCCTAAAAATAACTTTGGTCAAAGGATCTAATTCTTTGGTTAAACACAGATGAAGAAATGTAAACAGTTTAAATATAATATCTTTTGACTGCGTCTGAGTTGATACGCTTTGGCCAAATCTCTCCGTCCATTTCTGCGAGTATGAGTGCTCCTCCTGATAATACCCTGTGAACCATGTATGGTCCTTTCAAATTGGGTGAAAATATTCCTTTGGTTTCATCTTGGTGTGGAAAGATCCGTTTCAGCACCAGCTTCCCCGGTGTGAACTATCTAGGTGTGACCCTTTTGTTGAAAGCTATGGACATTCTGTTCTGATAAAGTTGACCATGACATACTACTCATTCTTTTCACATCAATGAGAGCTAATTGTTCATAGAGGCTCCTTACTTTGCATCACTGATTTCAACTTCCTGTATAATTTTCAAGGAAAGGATTTCCACCTCAGCGGGAATGACAGCTTCAGTACCGTAGACCAACAAATTAGGAGTTGCCCCGGTTGATATACAGACTATTGTGCGGTATCCCATTAAGGAAAATGGTAATTTCTCATTCCATTGTTTGTTATTATCTACCATCTTTCTAAATATTTTCTTGCTATTCTTATTGGCGGCCTCCACGGCTCTATTCATTTGGGGCCAGTGTGTTGTGTAATTATTGTGCTTGATTTTGAAGGTCTTGCACATAACATTCATTAGGTCACTGTTGAGATTGGCAGCGTTATCAGCGATGATGGATTCTGGAACCCTGAATCGTCAAAAATTACGATCTTTGAATAAATATGCGACGACTTTCTTGGTTACAGGTTTGTAAAATGGAGCTTCAACCCATTTCGTGAAGTAGTGTATGCAACTAGAATAAAAATGATCCTGTTTGAAGCGGAGGGATCGATTTGCCCAATGTTCCATTCCCCAGACGGCAAAAGGACATGGTGCACTTGTTGCATTGAGTTCACTTCATGGCACCCGTATCATATATGTGTGTATTTGGCACTTATGACATTTCTGGACATACCTGATGCAACCTGTTTCCATAGTCATCAAAAAATATCCTGCTCTCAATATCTTCTTGGCTAAAACGAAACCCTTCATGTGTGTCCCGCAAGTTCCAGCATATATCTCTTCGAGTAGTTTGGAAGCTTCCTTGGCATGAACACACCGTTATATCCTTAGGTCTGGAGTCCTTTTGTATAGAATTCCTCCACTTTGGAAGAAATGGTTAGACAATCTTTGGAGCGTGCGTTTCTGAGTATGATTTGCATGCTCTGAGTAATCTCCTTTTGTCAAGTAATTCTTGATATCGTGAAAACATGGATTCCCATCTGTTTCTTATTCAACATGAGCATAATAAGGTGGCTGATTATGAATCCTTACCGAAATGGGGTCAATAAAGTTCTTGTCCGGATGTTGTATCATTGAGGACAAAGTGACCAATGCATTTGCGAACTCATTTTGGATTCTCGGGACATGTCTAAGCTCTATTTTCGTGAACTTCTTCATCATCTCTTGCACATAATATAGATATGTAATATATTGGTATTCTTTGTAGCCCATTCTCGCTGCAACTGATGTACCAGAAGATCTGAATCACCAATTACCAGTAATTCCTGGATATTCATGTCAACAACCAAATTGAACCCCAATATGCAAGCCTCATATTCTGCCATATTATTGGTGCACGAAAAATTGAGTTTTGCGGATAACAGGTAATGCTGACCGATTTGTGACACCAAGACGGCTCCAATACCCACTCCTTTAAAAATTTTAGCCCCATCGAAAACACTCTCCAACTATCGTAGGTTTTAACAATATCTTCTCCTACGAAGGATACTTCTTCATCAGGAAAATACGTTTTAAGTGGCTCGTATTATTCTCCTACAGGATTTTCCGCGAGATGGTCCGCTAGTTCGTTGCCCTTAACCGCCTTCTGATTCACATAGACAATGTCGAATACACTCAACAATATCTGCCATTTTGTTAGTTTCGTTGTAGGCATGGGTTTCTGGAGGATGTACTTCAAAAAATCAATCCTTGATATGAGATATGTGGTATAGGCACATAGTTTATGGGCTATCCAATTCAAATCACAACATGTGCGTTCCATCAGAGAATATCGTGCTTCGAGGGTGTGAACTTCTTAGTCAGATAATATATGGCATGTTCTTTACTTCCCGCCTCATCATGTTGTCCCAAGATGCAACCGACAGCCCCATCTAGTATGGAGAGATAAAGTAGCAGCGGTCTACCAGGCTCTGGCGGGACTAGGACTGGCGGTGTGGACAAATATTATTTGATATTGTCGAAAGCTTTCTAGCAGTATTCAGTCCAACTGATTGCAACATCCTTTTCAACTTTTTGAAAATCAACTCATAGATTACAATTGATTGTGCTATGAAGCGGCTGATGTAACTGAGACGCCCCATGAAATTCATCACATCTTTCTTGTTCTTTGGTGGAGGAAAATACTGGATAGCCTTGACCTTTGATGGGTCTAGCTCAATTCCTCGGTGGCTGATGATGAATCCTAAAAACTTTCTGGCAGGGACTCCAAAGGCCCATTTTGTGGGATGACATTTCAAATTCTAACTCCGAAGTCGATCAAAGAATTTCCTCAAATCTGGTATGTGATCTGTGCCTTTCTTTGATTTGATAATGACATCGTCGACAAATACCTCTGTCTCCTTATGTATAGTGTCGTAAAAATGGTTTTCATAGCTCTCATATAAGTGTCCCCAACATGTTCAGACCAAAAAACATCATTTTATAGCAGTACACCCCCACGGTGAAATAAAAACTTTTTTCTGGGCATCTTCTTCATCCATCCAAATCTAATGATATGTCACACCCCCAACCTGGGGGCGAGACCGGCACTCGGTGCCTCACCTAATCTTGTGTACGAACTTGCGACTAAGAAATTCTGAACATATGATGTCATACTTTGGCCGTGGTCCGCCTTGCGAGACAACTGCAAATGCTGACTAAATATCAATATAAAGCTGGGCCGACAAGTCCGTCATAACTACTACAGCTGGCAAACAAAAAAAAATATACGACAAAGGCCTACCAACCCAACATATTGAACTAACTGACACTATATGTCTACAAGCCTCTGTTGGTGGATATACTGTGACTGGAACAGCTCCCAGGCCTACTCATACCATATACAGATATATACATTAGATTTACATAAAGCTCTAGACCCGGCAACTCCAAAAAGCATGGAGCTTACTGATCAAGCTGAACTCGGGCAACACTTAATGAGGAAGTCTACCCGTCTGTCTGTCTGAACTTGCACGCATGAAATGCGGCGCCCCCTGAAAAGGGACGTTAGTAAGTAAATATTGTGCCGAGTATGTAAGGAAATATATTTAAAGCTGAAACTGATTTGATAATATAATTATTGAAAGCAACTGGAAGTCAAAGATAATCTTAAGATATCCTTACGTGCTGATACTGACTCAACTCTCTCATCATAGTAAGTAAAATAGTTGTCCGGCCCTATAAGGCTCGGTATATATATATAATTTTTCTGCCATAATAGGATAGCTCATAGGAGC
Organism: Nicotiana knightiana; assembly: GCA_005239525.1. NCBI lineage: Eukaryota > Viridiplantae > Streptophyta > Magnoliopsida > Solanales > Solanaceae > Nicotiana > Nicotiana knightiana. Next base: position 72,972 of record ML392685.1, on the reverse strand, counting down.
TCGGCCATACTAGGCTCTGTATCTCGACCAACTAGGCACGCTCATAGGCACTCGGCCAAAGTAGGCTCGGTATATAACTTACCATCTGATCAGAGGTTTCCCAATAGGGGCCTGCCTATTTGTTATAGCTCGATGATAATGAAAATACTGTAATATTGTATATATAGAATTTCTGCTCTCTTGACTGGAAAAAGAAAATACTCAATTGAAAATGAAGTCCCGATACGGTGAATATTGTAACTTACAAGTCTAGGAAAATATACATAAATTACGGGATATGAATTTTTCTTTTTGCCTCGTTATCAAACTCTTGTAATTAAAAGATCATGCCAAAATGAAAGAAGAGCTCAGCCTTAACATACCTGAGTCGATTCTCTTGACAATCCTTCTAACACACATCAATCGCGACGAAACACATAACACCAATATCGAAATAGAGAACAATCCTTATGATATTCTTGACAAAAGATTGTACGGTACTCCCATAGATCCGAATATCCCACGTTGCTATTACACAATAATTCCATATGAATTTGTTGCTGAAACTCCATTCGTTGTACAATAGATATAAAACATTTCCATTGCATTTTGTGGCTTAAAGAAAGGTCTTTTAATATAATTCTTCGACAAGAATGAGATAGGGTGGCCATATCTTTAAAGTCTTGCCACCACCTCCTTAAGCACTTAATTATGTGGAAATTTGCTACCATAATTCTACAAATCCACGTGGAAGTAGTGTCCCCTAGTGATTATCCAAAATGTCACATAATTAATTGTTTAAAAAATTCATTTTACAAGTTAATCTCCCACTTAAAAATTCATAATTACCCAATTATCCACATAATTAAAAATTATGTCAAATTACTTAAAATGCTACTCACTTTCATTTTATACATCTTTCTATCATGGTCATGTGGTACCTTGTGAGGTACTGTTCCATAAATACCGGGTATTATAGCTCGGACTGTATTTTACCCCAAATTGTCAAACCTCAACGAAACTCATTTTCTTTGATTTGCTTCCCCTCTTACCTTCACGAATTTATTTATTAATTGTTTGAAATAGCATAATGCTTATAATCCCAAAGTAATCTCATCCCCGAACATACATCGATTAACCTACGATGAAACTTTAACATATGAAATTGCGGGATGTAACATCTCATTTTTTAGCTTCCATAAATTTATTTATGGCATACTTTCACGTACGAAAACATGGGGTGTAACATCATTCCCCCCTTTGGAACATTCGTCCTCAAATGTTGACTACGAATGTTGACTAATGCACTTATCGTTTTCATAATTTATGTCTTCTGAATAGTTTAGTACTCTCCTTGCCATCTAGGCACTGTTCTGTGAATAATTCAAAAGGGCATCGGATTCCCCCCTTTAGGTCTCTTTCTCACACAATGACATACAATCGGAATCCTTCCAATATCGTAAGTATTATTACCTTGTATCATCCAGCCTGTACGACTTTAACCTTGTAAGTGTGCCTATGTGAATCTTCTTCTCTTTTTCCTCCAACTTTTGGCCATTCTCTAGGCCTCACTTTGTAAACATATACAGAGATTGACAAGATGTCCCTTTGGAAAACTATAGGTATCCTGAAGTTCTTCGCTCGGTGCTTTATTGAGCTTACGATTACTTGATACTTCCGTTTATCTGTCTGTATGACTTTACTGCCATAACTCTTACTTTGATTTATCATTACTGAGATCTGCTACCAAACTCCAGGTTACTCTCGTCACTTATCCTATATGTATAAATATATATCCTTTAATTCTTCTTCATTACAATTCATCTTAAGAATGACAGCCTAATCTAACCTCATACTTTGTGACGTTTTTACAATCATTGTTGATTTACCTTAATGTTGATCTATCATCTATCACCGATAACTTGATATCTTATGTAACTCAGCCACTAGGGCTCACGTCTCATCGTGGAACATTTGAAGTGATTTTCTTGATCCACCTAGGGGAGACATGACACTATACTTCTATAATCGTATTTCAGACAATCCCAATGTAATTTACCCTATGTGGGTATTCTAATACTGTACAATTCATGAAATTATTACTCCATGGAAGTCCCAAACATCATCCTTTATCCATCACAATTACACCCTTATTCTACTACCAGGGAAGCATTTCATTTCTTCTAAATGTCGTTAGTCTTAGACTCTTTTGAGTGCATTCAGGCTATACTGAGCTTTGTATAACTTAGAGAAACCATCACTTCTTCTTGTTTTCATAGGCTTAATATGGAGGATTTATCCATTCTCGTCACCTTCTCACTCTCCCTTTCTTATCCTTACTCATGGCTTCCTAATACCTTGTCGCTTTACCATACTATAGTTTGCCACTTACACATATCCATTTATACTAGTCGCAACCTCCCTTCAACTTTGTTGCACCATAAATTTCCTTATTTTGTTTCTGGAACATAAAGCGAGACATGGCATTGTCTCAAAATCTTCTTTACTCTTTTAATTTAGACCTCTCGATACCTAGAGCCCATAGGCTGGAAAATATGCCACTAATAATGCCGCTATCATTCTTGGATACTGAATCCTAGTACTTCTAGCCTTTGTCTAAAGTATGAAAAATTCACAACCTTTTGCATTTGAGTATCTCGTACATTGTTCACACTTACCTTACTTACCTTAAAACTCTTACATCACATCTTCTATATCTTTCATGACCTCCCTTCCACATAGGTATGATTCACATCCACAACTTGAAGCTCTTATTATAATACTCCTGACTCCTTACATAATTCGGTGAGCTGTTCATACTGATTTCTTATGAGGTTGGTACCATTCTAACTGGCTTTATCGTGGAGTCATTATAGAATATGGTTGTTGTACTCTCTTCTACCTCTGATATTAAGAGTGATTCTGAAATGTTCTTAATACAATTTCTATAATTGTCTGGGTCCAATATTCAAACTCTTGGTTTACTTATTTGGTGTATCTCCTTAGTTTCCTCATTTTTCTGATCAACCTTTATGTAGGCTTAAGCTATCTTCTGATATGTGGCTCCTAGCGTTTACTTATTACTTTGGCCTTTCATGGGCGCTATGGAAAACCATGATACCATCTTTTAATGATTCAATCCTTTGTCTATGATCTGAACCCAATTCCTTCTTTTAATTCGTACCGGAGTCTTTTATGGCAGATCATTAATCGAATAATTCCTTTCGTTCCAGTTCAACTTTCTTCAAATGCAAGCAATTGCTTTTCATGGTCTTTTTGACCCTTCTTTTATGCATACTTAGCTTATATGAGTTCTCATGCGTTCTGAAATTTTTCTGCAACTCATATGGTCTCGAGTGTTACTTTTGTTTTTACTCCCCGCTCATTAGCCATGGTAGGTGCCTCTTTATTTTGGAATGCATACAATTTTGTAGTGAGACTGTTGTTACACAACCATTTCCTCCTCAGGTTACTGAGCATAGGTTGGAGCCTTCTTTCTTATTTCCTTAGCTAGTCTTTCATTGTAGTACTTAGGGAGGATCCTCTGACTCTTGTAAAGCTGCGAGTTTATCACATTGTATGCTTGACGGAAAATTTGATGTTCCTACTCGCCTATAATTACATATAGTTAATTATCTCCACGCCTTTGTACCTGTAGGGTTGTTTCTGAACTAATATTTTAACTGACTTCCCAGTGGTACTATCTTTTATTTCTGTAACACTCATACGGTATGTTTATCTACCCCCAACTCCTATATGAATTTTTTTCAAGGATCACGATGTCATAATTGCAATGCTGAAATCCCCATGTTGGGCTTCCCTTTGTTTATCTTGCAGGATCTATTGATTTGTATGTATCCTCTTGTCTAGCCATAACTAGGCTCTTCCTGAATCAACTACTAACTACTCGTTGGCCCATTCCTGTATCAATATTTTGTGTAATCTTTCTTGGGTTATTTCCTTTGTCTTAACTTCCCTCCCGTACTAGTTTCTTATTTATCAATAACATCTCGGGCAAGATCCCTAATTTCCTCTCCTTAACGTCCTGTTTGCATAATGTTCTGGAATTGCAGCATACCTGTAGGATTTGGATAAGTGCAATCTTATCCCTTTGTTAGTCTTATCGCATTCTTCCTTTATTATGCCATAGTTAGTGTAACCAGCTAATTCTGACTTAATGCGACATCACTCTATAGTCCCCTTTCAGGAAAGCACTAAGTTTAGCGCTACGATGATCTACGTATAGATGTTTTACCTCTTAAGAATCTTTTCATATCATCGATGACTCTTACCCATCTTGCAGTAATGCTTCTGCATTGAGGATAACAAAATTCCTTACTCACAAGGGTGACAGTTATTGTAACTGGCACACTTAGTCCTTTAAGTTTAACTTTTCTCACGTTGCTTGCTTTGGGAAAGTGTCTTTGTGAATGACCTTTAAGGGTTATTCTTCTGTCATCCATTCTTTTATCGCTGGAACGCAATCCGAAATTCTCATTGTTCCGACTATTATCAAATCACGCAGTCCCCAATTCATGTTTAGTTTACCTTTTTCACTAGCCCATAATGATTTCTTATTACTTTGGGGTCTAACTTTTCCTTCTGGTAATCACGTTAGAGTCGCTACTTATTTTCTTGAAATGAGGATATGAATTTATAGCCTATACTCTCTTGTTGTCTCAAGGCCTGTTACTTCTCGCCTTTTCCTTCACTTTGACTATAGACTCTGTAATTCTGCCATGTTTTTCGCCTACCGTTGTCATCCATGTATCACATCTTACTCTTAATTCTTGATTAACTCTCTTCTTATTTCGTTCTAACATTTATGTCTATCACTTTATTCTGAAAACCTCAACAAGATATTCTTTTATTTGTAGCGCCCCATTGCTCCATCCAATGGCTCTTCGGGTTGTCTAGCATTATCTCTCTACTAGGGACGGGAGACACAAAGATAATTTTATCCTTTCTAGGCTTCCAGTGCCTATCTTTGTAGCACTGATAACTAGCTGTACTATTTTAGAGTGCACCATTTAGATGTCTCACAAGAAGATCCATTACAACTTTTGCACTATCCTTCGGAAATGTCAACTAACTCTACCAATCCATCCCCTATTTTGGGTTACTCTGACCCCATCCGGATCCTGATATCCCATCCTTTTCTTAATCTACACCTGTTACACCCTAATAGGGTATAACTGAGACGAGTCTGGTCAATTATACATACTTCTGTTACTGTTGAGGGTAACTGACAATGCTAATATTTTTCTGTCGGAACTGTAATTCTGATAATCTTCATTAACTGGGTGCCTCGTGCCCTTCTTCACCTTGCTCCTTTGACATGCTAAAACATGTGTCTCCCTCTTTACTCATTTTTGCCGCAAAAGTGGATAGGCATTCTTTCCTTAGGGATCCTTATCAAAAAGCTTAAACATCTTAGTATACACATGAATTGCTGAATATCTCATATTTATCCATCATAAGCATGGTGCAAAAATGGAGCTCCTCTAACTCAACTCTCCCACAACTATATCCCTTACCAACCATCTTTCTTGATATAGGTATCGTCGTACTATAAGTAAGATAGAGTTTAGGAAATTGAGTTCTTACAACTGAGCTCTACCACACAATCTAGAGTAGGAAGAAAGATTGACAATCCTAAATGCCCTGTAGCCTCTTGCTTATAAGTGTGGTGCCAACACACCTATAAACAAGACTCTACTAGACACGACTTGTAGACTCCCTAGGACAGAACTGCTTTAATACCACTTTTGTCACGCCCAAAACCTGGGAGGCGAGACCGGCACCCGGTGCCTCACCTAACCTTGTGTACTAACTTACGACTAATGAACTCTGAACGTGTGATGTCATACTTTGGCTATGGAAAACCTTGCAAGACAACTGCGAATGTTGTCTAAATATCAATATAAAGCTGGGACGACAAGGCCGTCATAACTACTACATCTGGCAAACAAACAAAATATGCGAAAAAGGCCTACCATCCCAACATACTACACTAACTGGCAAGATATGTCTACAAGCCTCTACTGGTGGATATAGTGTGATCGGAATAGCTCCCCAACCTACTCATACCATATATACATATATACACAAGATGTACATAAATATCTAGAACCGGCAACCCCGAAAGGTATGGAGCTTACCGATCAAGCTAAACTCAGGCAACAGTTAATAAGGAGGTCTACCCGTCTGTATGTCTGAACCTGCACACATGAAATGCAGCACCCCCAGAAATAAGACGTCAGTACGAAATAATGTACCGAGTATGTAAGGAAATATAATGAAAGTTGAAACATAACTGATAATATAATAAATGAAAGAAACTTGACGTCAAAGATAATCTGAAGATATGCGTACCTACTGATACTGACTCAACTCTCTCAATATAGTAAGTAAAATGATTGTCCGACCCTATAAGGCTCCGTATATATATATATATATATATATAACTGCTCTACCATGGTAGGCTCGCTCATAGAAGCTTGGCCATACTAGGCTCTGTATCTAAACAAATTGGTCTTGCTTATAGGCGCTCGACCTCAGTAGGCTCGATATATAACTTACCATTTGATCAGAGGTTGCCCAATAGGGGCCTGCATATCGATTATTGCTCGATGGTAATGAAAATACTGTAATATTGTATATATAGACTTTCTTCTCTCTTGACTAGAAAAAGGAAATACTCAATTGAAAATGAAGTCCCGATACGGTGAATATTGTAACTTACAAGTCTAGGAAAATATACGTAAATTACGGGATATGAATTTTTCTTTTTTCCTCGTTATCAAACTCTTGTAATTACGAGATCATGCCAAAATGAAAGAAGGGCTTAGACTTAACATACCTGAGCTGATTCTCTTGACAATCCTTCTAACACACGTCAATCGAGACAAATCACGTAATAACGAGATCAAAATAGAGAATAATCCATATGATATTCTTGAGAAAGATTGCACCGTACCACCTTACATCCGAATTTCCCACAGTGCTATTACGCTGTAATTCCATATGAATTTTTTGCTAAAACTCCATCCGTCAAACAGTAGATATAAAACATTTCCATTGCATTTTGTGGCTTAAAAAAGATCTTTAATATAATTCTCCAACAAGAATGAGATAGGGTACCCATATCTTTAAAGTCTTGCCACCACCTACTTAAGCACTTAATTAGGTGGCAATTTGCTGCCATAATTCTACAAATCCACGTGGAAATAGTGTCCCCTAGTGATTATCCAAAATGTCACATAATTAATTGTCTACAAAATTCAATTTACAAGTTGATCTATCACTTAAAAATTCATAATTACCCAATTATCCACAAAATTAAAAATTATGTCAAATTACTTAAAATACTACTAAGTTTTAACATATTTTATACATCTTACTATCATGGTCATGTGGTACCTTGTATGGTACTAGTTCATAAATACCCGGTATTATAGCTCGGACCGCATTTTACCCCAAATTGTCAAACCTCGACGAAACTCATTTCTTTGACTTGTTTCCCCTCTTACCTTCATGAATTTATTTATTACTTGTTTGAAATAGCATAATGCTTATAATCCCAAAATAATCTCATTCCCAAACTTACGCCGATTAAACTATATTGAAACTTTAACATATGAAATTACGGGATGTAACATCTCATTTTTGAGCTTCCATCAATTTATTTATGGCGTACTTTCACGTACGAAAACATGGGGTGTACCATGATATCCTGAGAAAAAATCCACAAAGGATTGGATTTCATGCTTGCGCAGTTGTCGATCAATATGTGTATGTTGGGTAGTGGAAAATCATCTTTGGGATTGCTCTATTTAGGTCCCGATAGTCAAAACATACTATGACTTTCCCGTCCTTCTTCGGAACCGGCACGATGTTGGCAAACCAAGTCGGATATTCAACCACTCTGAGAACCTTAGATCTGATCTGCTTGGTAACTTCCTCTTTGATTTTCAGACTCATGTCTGGCTTGAATTTTCTGAGCGTTTGCTTTACAGGCGGATACATCAGATTGGTAGGTAGTTTATGTGCCACTATGGATGTGCTCAAACCAGTCATATCATCATATGACCATGCGAACATGTCTTCATATTCTTTTAGGAAACGAGTGTACTCTTCTTTCTGATGGTGAGAGGTGAATGCTTATGCGAGTTTCTTTGACTCTTTCAGAATCTCCTAGGTTGACTATCCCAGTCTCGTCTAGGTTGGAATTAGGCTTGTTCTCAAAAGTCTCAACTTATCTGACAATTTCCTCATGTATTATATCTTCTTCTTCTATCTCTTCTGAGTCACTATCCTTATGTTGCGTTGTCTCATTACATGTCACAGTTGTTGGTTCATCAAAATAAGAGATAGTAATGTTGTAGAGAGAAAAATCTAGAGAATAGTAATAAATAATAAAAATAACAAGCCATTGGTAAGTATCAAAATTTCAAACAAAAAGTGATTTTAATGATTCAAACAAATGTTTCCGAAACAAAATACTGAAAATGTGTTTACCTTGAAAATGATTTTGACATTTATATTTTATTTGATTTCTGGTTCTAAAAATATGTGACTTTTTCCAATAACAGTTAATTATCAAGAAGCAATGAATGTAAACAAAGAAAATAAGATAATAAAAGAAAAGTTGTCACAAAACTGTGGACTCAAGCTCACTCGAATCGGGGGCCTCGAGGTCGAATAACAGCGATAAATGAAAAACAATTAATGAAGAATCAATAAACAAGGAGCAATAAAGCTGAGAGACAGTGTTGAGCACGTATAAACAGAGAATGTTCTACTGCAGTGAATGTTGTATCTTACAAAATGATAGGGATCCCCTTTATATAGGATGAGAGAATTCCAACATAGTACATGCCTAATTATGACAATGAAATACTATTGGTACATCTGGATAACGACTCAGTATGGACTCGTACTATTTCTTGCGGACCTTATCAGTTCTGACCACGTGTCCTTGGGGATTTTCCCGCCTTTCCATGACGTTCATCGATTTTTATACTGCCTCGAGATCTGCTTTGACAACTTCGATATACTCTCTCGAGGGATGCACCTCGGGGTCGAACTTCGTACTCTACTTCCAGCCTCTAGAGACCGGACGTGGAATGCCATAGAGGCCCTAACATCGGACTTCCCTGATTTTGGCCGTATACAGATAGTCCCCGTGTCTCTTAGAATGAAATGATGAGAAACGATTTTGAATTATTGGCTCTTCGATATTCCCCTCGTGACACCAGCCGCGTGAAGTCAACAATTGATATAACAGAAAGGTTGCATAGAGGTCACGTCAAGAAGGTTTTCGAAAAGCCCACGAACCACTATTGCCGCCCTTTCAACTCCTCCAATACGCTTAGAGGACCCCTACAAATATTTCAATCCTTCGCCTTTCATACTTTTACTCTTTAAAATATTTTCAAATCCTCATTAATAGTTTTCAGATTTTATCCCTTGTCTGCACTCATTTCTTCGTTGGTTTCTTCTTCATTCTAAAACTTCACCATAGTCATGGACAAAACTTCTAAGACAGTCCCTGAAAAGAAAGCCCTTTTTCTTCACGCTATTCTAAGAGCAAAACAACAGTACCCCCCTGTGTTGAGTAGTGCATCCCTGGGCCCTGTGAAACGTCATCTAATTTTAAGGTTGATAGGAGTTCTTCGGTAGCGGGCCGATGCGAGACCATGTCTCGATATATCTGTATGATAACTGAAATCGAAAAGGTGAAGGTCAATTGTCGTTGGGGGAAGGCGGTGCAAGTGGAGATCCCTTCATCTGAAGAAGATATAACTACCTGTAAATCGTCTAGTGGACCATTCACCTTAGGTCTTGTGGACCCTTCTTTGCCACCAATAGATCAAGTGATCCTCGATTTTTGCCGACAATATCGAGTGAAACGCGGCCAGATCTATCCTTCCTTTTGGCGAATCGTCTATCTAATCAGATATTTATCAAACTTGGTCGAGGGGTTACCTTGCACCGTCGAGCACCCGATTAGATTGTATAGCCATCGTCTATATCGAGGTGGCCTAGTTAAACTACAACGTCGATCCTCAATAATGTTCTTTGCTAGCATCAATGAAGAAAAGGATCGAGGGTGGATGAGCGGCTTCATTCCAGTCCAGACCAAGGATCTGATCCCTACTGAGAAGATGTGGTTCCCCGAGGAATGGAACATGAGTCGTGAGTGTCGATTTATTGAATATGCTTTTTTAATTGGACGTTTTCTTTCCCCTTTAGATCTTATTCTCTTCTGATGACTCAGCCATTGAGTGGTACCATGGTGCGGTCAAAGAACTTCCGAGCTGGGCACGACAATGGGATTTCATATCTCCATATGCTAAGCGTCTTTGGCGTGACTTGGCCAAAACCCGATGGGAGGCAAAAAATCATGGTAAGCTTCAATCACTATCGTATATGAATTCCTTAGTAAGATATTTCTTGGTGGTATACTCGATCTTTTGTGCTTATGCAAGACTTGCTGAAGCCGTTTTTATGAGGCCGCCTCCACCTGGTGAAGTGGAGAACCAAAAACCCGCCAAAGATAAGAAGAGAAAGAAGGAGTTGTCGGCGGAGTTTCCGAAACAAATGAGAGTGAAAACTCGAAATCCTAGGCCCGATACATTGACCCTAACTCCGGCAGCTGCTGAGAGTCTTTGCGCCGAAGAAGAAGATGATGACAATTGGCCACTGGTACTTAGGGGAAAGTGAAGCGTCGATGCTTCGAATGCTGCTGAGCTGGATATTGCTGAGCCAGGGACTGCCGATACGGTCCCCGAGCCGATCAACGACAAGGATACATCATCTGCCGATGAGCACTTGGTCGGAGAATTCGGGGGACCCAGCTCTGAAACTCTTCTAGGGCGAGAGACGGCCCTGATTGGGGTTTTAACATAGATGATCCTTCACCAGGCCCATCGTTTTCTTCAGGACAGAAACGGGATGCCAAAAACAGGGAAACTCCCGACGTGGGGGCATCCCAGGGAGATAATGATATATTTGAAGATTATTTTGCCGGTTTTGAGGAGGAGCATGATCTCGATGCTCCACTTATTCTTGAGGAGCAGAGAAACTCCACAAACAGGTAATAATACTTGTTCTTTTGAGTTTTGATTCTTGTTTTATAACTTCTTTCCTTTGTGTTATAGGTCGTGAGACTCTACGACGGGCCTTCTCTAAGTTACGAGTCGAGCTAGCTCATTGTTAGGAGGAGTTTGGGAAGCTCCTGTCGGATTCGAATGAGCTCAAAACTCTGCATGCACGAAGGGGAGAGGAATTGAATAACCTTCGAGCAGGCTCGGAGAAAGTGATCCAAGAGCACGCCAACTTCATCGAACATGTAGCTTAGCCTTCGAGGGTTTGCTTTACGTTTTCATAACTCAGTGCTCAACAAGTTGACTTTTTTCTTGCAGAACAAGCAGAAGGATGTCCTAGCGGGGCAACTACGGGAAGAGATTATGGCCAGAAGTGCTGAGATCCTCGAGCTGAAGCGGAGCGTAGATAGCATGTCCTCAAAGAAGGACACTTTTCGAGAGGAACTAACCTCGGCCCAACATCTTCTTCAGTCTGCGAAAGAGGAGGGCCACAAATATAAAGCACTTCAAGTTGAATCGACGTTACACTATCCACAGCCAAGTCTGAGGGTGACGCTCTCATATCCTCGTACTGAGAAGATGCTGATGCCACAAATACTCTAGCAAAGAAGATAGCTGAAGAGGCCTAGCTTAGCTGACACGCACCCTTGGGCATGATAGATTAGAAGTTCGAAGGAAGGTTTTCGAGGAAGTGCATGCCAATGGTTTTGATCTCTCTACCGAGATCGAGGAAGCGGAGGCCTTAGAAGAAGAGTCGGCAACACTTGTCATTTCCAACGAGGGCTCTGCTAGCGGCTATAGGCCCTTTTTTGTTCATTTTATTTCTCTTTCTTTTAGTTAAGGGCTCTGAGTGAGAGCTCTGTAATGCACTCGTGTAAATACGCCTTTTGGAATACAAAGAATCTTCTTGTTTCGCTTTTACTTCGTGTTGATGCCTTCGATGTTCCGTCTTTATGCATTTATTCAAAGGTCGGGTTCGAACATAATTTCAAATACTTCGAGTTTGGCCTTGTCGTAGAAGATATCCTTAAAATCGAGCTTCTTTGATTTCAATCACATATCTTTCTGAAAAAAGATTGATAAGAAAACAATTTGACTTCTCGACCCTTCAAGGCGCCGTGTGGTGACGTTATTCTTATGACGTGTCTGTGAAGTGACCGAAGTGACCCACTGGTTTGTTTCCCCAAAAGTCATAATTGCTTCGTCAGAGCAAGTTGGCTATCAACATTAATGAATAGTCGCCGCTTTTCTCTTATATATACGTATGTTCCCTCTCATTTAAGAATTTGACCACTTTGCGCAACCATTTTCCTATATAGAGTTCTTGTCCTCCATCATTTCCGACGTATTAGTTTAAAGCTTTCGCTAGCGTTTTCATCTCCCCTTTCTTGTTTTGAAGAGATCATACCTACCATATCCAAATCCGTTCATCAAAAAGAGGAAATCCCTACCTCTTCTTGGCGAACCAACCTTGAACTGCTTCGCTTTGAATAAACATTTCACGATAGAGAAACCCCTCAATATCCATGGTCATCGAGAAGACGCATCGAGGTACGTTCAGTCAATCGAGGAGGGACACCTCGAAGCTGTAAGGAGAGACTGTGGATGGGGAGAAAAAGTAGTACTGTAGATACCCTCTCGGGAAAAGGATATTATGGACCACGTAGAGGGGTTTCTCAACGTGTATATGTACCCCTTTACGTTGGGTCCCCTCAACAGACTCGTGCTCGAGTTTTGTCGAAAGTATCGAGTTACTCTGGCTCAGATCCATCAATCTTTTTAGCGGATCATGCTGCTGATGTGTATTTTTGCTGAAAAGGCCGAGCTTGAGTTTACTCTTAGCCACTATCATAGGATATACCGGCCTCTATATTTCCGAGGTCTAATTAAACTATGACGCCGATCCACCAAGCCTTTCTTCGCCAGCAATGACGAGGACAAGGATCAAGGAGGATGAGTCAGTTTATTCGAGTGAGGACCGTTGACATCATTCCTGTGGAGTTCCTACCTTTCCCTGATGAATGGAATTTCAAACGTAAGTAATATGATTTACTTTATTACATTTGTTCATAGGTTTGCCAGATTTCATAAGAACGCTCCTTTTCCCCTTTCACAGCAGTCCCATGGATGCCAGATGCGGCTTCTTCGACCTACGACAAACGCAAGTGGTGATACTTGTCGAAGGGTAAATGGGAGGCAAAACACCATGGTATGTTCTATGTAGTTCCTCTTTTAAGGAATACTTTTCTTTATGTATATTATTTTTTTCTACGGCAGGCATCAGTGAGTTGTTTGATATGAGACCGTCCCCTCTCGGGGAGGAGGAAGGTCCTTAGGCTTCAGAGTGAAAGGACGACACTAAAATGAAAGAATCCTCGAGGGACGAGATATTCATAGCAAATCAGGACCTGCCTGGAGGCGCAAAGAAGATGCAGCCATCGATGAAGGTTTTATATTCGTTGGTTGATTTGTGGATTATATCGCTGCCGAAGAGGACGGTTCTATGTTGATGGCTCAAATCAGGAGGCCTCCCAAGGCTGCTAAGCCCACTAGAATCGAGGACCCTAACCTTGAAGGAGAGGATCCAAAAGAGAAGAGGGTAAAAGGTCCTTCATTACCTGATTTGGCAGCTGGATGTGAGACATCGAAAAGTACTCAGAAGGGGATGGACTCCGTCGCACCTTTTCCCGATCAGAGTACCTCGGGTGCTTTTTCTGAGGCGACGACATCAGGTCCTTCATACTCTCATCTTCCTCCGAAGATACCACGAGGGACGCTTGGATCCAGAGTTGCCCAAATTAGGCAGAATCCCGAGTGAACACGACCCCCTCCAAGTTTGCTCTACCGGGGCCGATCAGACCGAACTAGTAGATGTAAACTAGACCTTTAAGAAGGCTCAGCGACTTTGTTCGGTGGTGATTTTATGATGGCATTACGACCTTTCTAACATCATACTTTCTTTTCTTTTTCTAACTAGGTCTTCTTGTTTGTAGGTCTTTCAAAAACTTAAGACAGAGCTGCTTTGCTGTGAGGCCAAGTTGTGTAGGTCCTCGAACAGGGAGATCCCTCAGGCTTCTTTGTAATAAGAAGGAAAGAGAATTGGTACACCTTCGTTCAAACTGACCCGAGCTCGTGAGTATGAAGATGGGCTAGAGAAGCAGGTAACGTTAGTTCGAGATGCTGGAAAGCCTTTGGGGCGAAGTCAACCATGTCAATTCTGAGTGTATAATTGAAGGCACAAATGTATGTCCTCATTATGGCCAGAAAGAATGTGTTGGAAAAAAGTCTCTACCCTCAAAATTCAACTCTGTAATGCTCGAGAGAGAAACTCAATTCAGGCGAGCAGGATAACAAAGCTCGAAACCGGTCTCTTGAAGATGAAGGCCGAAATATTGGAGGCTCGAACCGAAGCCGAAGAGGTCCGGGTAAAGGTCGATAAGAAGGTTTCTATCTATCTAAATGATTCTACTGATGCCCCAGAATGAGTTAAGGGGGCTTCTGATCAAGAGAGAAGAAGAAATGAATATGCCCGATGCAGATCCTGGAGGGAAACCTTCGAGGAGATTTATGCTAAGAGCTTCGCTCTCTCAGAGGAGATACACCAGGCCATAGCGGACGATATTGGTGCCATGTTCCTCTTTTCTTCTGATGATGAATACGATGCTGAAGTCGACGAGGAGGAGGCCGATGAGCAAGTTAGTCCCAAGGGGGTTGACGAAGGCAATGTCCCTGAGGGGGAGAAGACAATGTCCCCGATGATAGACTAGGTCTTCTTTTGATTTTTCTTAAGGGCTCCTCGTGGGAGTGTTGTAGATGTACCTTTGTACTATTGTTTATACGTAAAGAAATCTTTCATCTTATTTTTGAATAAATTTTCATCTTGCCTTTGTCTTTGATTTTTTATGCTTGTCGATGATCAATCCGATGTATTGGACTCGGGATATAAAACCCTTAGGTTATAAAACATTGTCACTTAGGCTCTTTAGATTGGCCCTTAGGCTCTTTAGGTTGGCCGTTACGCTCTTACATGTCGGCCCTTAAGCTCATTTTAGATTGGGTCAATTCGACCTATAATATGGCTATAATTTTCCCCCATTCTGGCTAAAGACTTTTAAAGTTGTCATGCCTTAGCATGTTTTGTGTTCGTCCGACTCTTCGACGGTTCAAATAGGAACCTCGATTATAAGTCGATATGTGACGATAATTGAGTACCTCATGAGGTTCTCTATGAGGCTGATTTTTTTAAGCCTTTATATTGAAGGCTAATTATTTCGAAGCCTATTCATTGTTCAGAGCTTATATTATTGAAGCTCATTTACTTATGCCGAGGGTAGCCTGATTAACCAATTTTTTTTGAAGTGTTTGAAGGCCTTTGGTTTTTATGGCGGAAGTCGGACGTCTCCGAGCCGCATTAATTCGGCCGTAGCCTTTTAGTATGACCGTAGTCTTTAGTCCCCTGGTGAGATGACTCCAGCCTCTATATTGAGGGTATGCCTTTTCTGGGGTCTTACAAGTTCGAATATATACAGCCTTGGCCTTAATATCGGGGTTATGCCTTTTTTTTAATGTCTTATAAATTTGAGTATGCCTTGTTAAGGTCATATAAATTCGATGTTGACTCATTGATGTCTTACAGATTCTATGTTGTCTCATTGAGGTCTTACGAGTTTGAGTTTTGATGACTCGATAAGCTGATTGTTGATGACAGTCCACGAGTGTTTGGGCGTGTTTGGTGTTCGAGCCGCTGGATGAGAAAATAGTAGATATTTTCGAGGCACAAAGCTGTTTTGATAAATAAAAGTGCTTCTTTGATTACTTGCTACATGTGTACATGTTTTTGCCCTCGGGGGCTTGATTGTTCTATATGGGGCACAATTCATTTGACCATTTGGCCCAATACAACATTCTCTTATCGAGGCCCTCTTAGGCATATTTTGATTTCTTCGAAGAGTAACCTCCGAGGCTGATGCCCCCAGTATTCGACGTTGATTGAAAAGAAGTCTTGAATACTTGTTGAGTTTTCCTTAGGTAGCATATTGGTATTGCCTCGTTAAGAACCTCGCCGGTAAAACCCATTTGGGGTAAAACCCGATTTAAGGAAAAAAATAGTGCAACGCATGCTTTAAAACCCAAGGTCTTCGAACTGGAGGGTGCTTCGATTCCTATCAATCTAACACCCGCAATGAGTTATTATAAAATATAAATGAAAAAGGAGAAGATTGTACCTCAGTAATAATAGCGCTTTGATCGCTGATATGTTCCAATTGCTTGGTAGTTGCTCATCTTCCACGGTGCTAAGTTAATAGGACCTTTTTCCTATTACTTCGGGGACACGGTATAGTCCGTCCCAACACAGACCTAGATTTTCTTCATTTAAGTTTCAAGTGTTGAGGGTGACCTTTCTTGGTGTTAGGTCCCCGACTCCGAAGTAGTAGAGTTTTGCTCTTCTGTTGTAGTACCTTTCGATCTTTCGCCTTCGAGAGACCATTCGAACTAGTGCGGCCTTGCACTTTCCATCTAGAACCTCGAGGGTGGTTTTCATGGCATCTAAATCAAGGCCACTGTCGGCTCAAACAGCTATGAGGCCCAAAAATTTGCCCGAACCGTCTACGGAGGCACATTCTTTGGGTTTGAGCTTCACGCTATACCTCCTGAACCTGCAAATGAGCCAAATGGTCCTGTGCGCACAGGGACTTAACTAGCATGTTATCAATGTAAACTTCCATAAACCTACCTATTCGATGTTTGAACCTCTTATTATCTAGGCATTGATATATGGACCACGCGCTTTTTAACCCGAAGGGCATTGCATTACAACTACATACTTCGTGATGAACGAAGTCTTTCCAGGTACTCTGGTTCATTCGAATTCGATTGTACCCGGAGTAAGCATCGAGAAAGGTAAGGATCATGAGATCGATGTTGGGAAATGGGAATGAGTTTTGAGAAATTTTGTTACCTTATATTTGACGAACGCATGCTTTACCTTGGACTGAAGCCTATTCAAGCTTTCTGACCGTTGGCTCTCACATCCTCGATCAACTATTCCTCGATCACCTGTCCCCCGGGTTCAACTGATGGTGTAGACTGTGATTGTTATTTGGCTACCTGGTTTGTTTTAGATTTCTATGAGGTAGAAGGTGTCAATGTCGGTACCATGTCGTGAACTGCGAACATCTCCTTTGCTGCATTCACCTCTCTATACACCATTTTCACATTGTTTTGTTGGGAACTTCATCATTTGATGAAGAGTTGATGGAACTGCCCTCATGCTATGTACCCATGGCCTTCCGAATAAGGCATTGTACCTCATATCACCCCCGATGACATAAAACGTGGTATCTTGAATTGTACCAGCCACGTTGACTAGGAGAATGATTCCCCCCTTGGTTGTCTCACTCGCCATGTTGAATCCATTGAGGACTCGAAAGACGGGTATAATCTAATTGAGCAGTCTGGGGTTCTCTACCAGTCTCGACCTGATTATGTTGGACGAACTACCTGGATCCACGAGTACACGTTTAATTTGAACTTTATTCAAAAGAAAATAAATTACTGGTGCATCATTATGAGGCTGAGACAAGGCCTTGATGTCTTCTTCACTGAATGTGATAGCATCCTCGGGTACGTAACTCCGAGTCTGCTTTTCCTTTGTGATGGATAATTTCATTCGCTTGAACACAGGTCGCTGTGGGACGTCGACTCTTCCAATGATCATATGAGTGATATGTTGTGGCTCCTCATGTTCAATCTTCCCGTTTGCGTCCTTATCTCGAAAGTGATTCTTAGTTCGGTCGCTGAGGAACTTTGGAAGGTACCCATCGCTGATCAGTCGGGCTACCTCCTCCTGAAGCTGTCTACAATCTTCGGTCCTATGACCGCGAGTGCCATGGTATTTGTATATTAATTTGGGGTTCCTTTGGGAAGGATCTGACTGTATTGGCTTCGGCCATCCTGATCTTACCTATTGCTGATACGACGTCTGATGCATCGATGTTGAAGTCATACTCTGACAATCGGTGTGCCTCCATCGGCCTCGTGTGCCTATCAAACCTAGTTTTTCTCACGAGTCCCCGAGAACTCTAACCTCGATATTCCTTTCAATCATTTCGAAGTATATCACATATTGGGGCGTTTCTTCAGTCTTCGACAGATGGCTGGTATCTTTCCTTGTGCGGTTTTGACTCCATTTATGTGTTCCTTGAAGCGTTTGCTAAGAACCTTCTTGGGTATACTGAGCCCGAGGGGGCTCCTAATTGGTCGTCCTCAACCATGATCTTCGATTGATATTTGTTATGCACATCCTATCAAATTTTGCTTCAGCTACTTGAAAGTTATTGAGCTTCGTTCATTCAAGCCCTGAGTGAAGACTTGCACCGCCCAGTCATCGGAGAGTGGTGGTAATCCATTTGTTCCATCTAAAAGCGGGATACAAACTCCCTTTGCATCTCATTCTCTCTTTGTTTAATTTTTGAAGACATCAGACTTCGTTAGAGCGACTTTAATGGCACCATCATGTGCCTTTACAAAGAGTATGCCAACATGGAAAATGAATCTATTGAGTTTTGGAGGAGGTTACGACACCACATCATGGCCCCCTTGGACAGTGTTTCTCCAAACTTCTTCAACAAGACGGACTCGATCTCGTCGTCTTTTAAGTCATTACCTTTTATACCACAAGTATAGGTGGTAATATGCTCATTAGGATATGTGGTCCCATTGTACTTTGGGATATCGGACATCCTGAACTTCTTCGGAATGGGCTTCGGATCCATGCTAAAAATAAAATGGTTTCTGGAAAAACTTCTTTGAGTCTACCCACTTCAAAATCGGAGGTGCGCCCGGGATCTGATCAACCCTTTAGTTATAGTTTTCTATTTTTTTGTCGTTGGCCTTTATCTTCTTTTCTCCTAATTCAATCCTTTTGGTGAGGTCCTCGAGCATTTTCATAATAGTGAGGTCTATTCCTGACCCGTTGTTACTCGATCTTTCTGGTGCTTGCTCAACTCGAGGTGCTGTTTCCGGTCCCACTGTGCTTGGGGTTTTTTGTTGACTCTGTAGTTGAGTAATGGCAACTTGTTATGCTTGCAACATCTCGAAAATGATTTGTAGGCTGACTTTATTTCGAGCATGTGTTATTTGTGTGTCAGGTTGGACTTCTCCTTGCACACTTCCCCCGACATCCGTACCCAAATCGGTGCTTATAGAAATATGCGAGCCAACATCAACTGGGTTGGAAATAGGTGCTACTGCGGGGTTGAGTGGTAGCACACCTGCTACTAAAGCTGCTGCAATATTTTCCCCATGGAAACCGAGGCCATTGTTGCTATGCACTAGTGCGTTGCTTAGTTTGACATGTTTTAGCCTGAAATCAAAAAATCTTGGATAAGAAGAAGTGTAAAGAATAACGTGTGTTATATGAAAACTAGCACTAAAATAATCACTATTATCTTTAGCGGGTGGGTGCCAAACGATTTACCTTGAAAATCGTTTTTACAATTATATTTGATTTGTGGTTCTAAAAATATGTGATTTATTCCAATTCTAGTTAACAATCAAGAATCAATTAGTGTATGCAAAGAAAATGAGATAAGAAAACAAAACTTGTCACAAAACTGGGGCATCTAGCTTACTGGAATCGGGGGCCTCGAGGTTGAATAACAGCTATAAGTGAAAAACAATAAATGAAGAATAATAAACAAGGAGCAATAAAACTGAGAGACAGTGTTGAGCATGTGAAAAGCAGAGAATGTTCTATTGTTGTGAATGTTGTATCTTACAAAATGATAGGGGTCCCCTTTATATTGGAGGGGAGAATCCCAACATAGTACATGCCTAATTATGACAAAGAAATACTATTGGTACAACTGTATAACAACTCAGTACAAAA
Organism: Nicotiana knightiana; assembly: GCA_005239525.1. Lineage (NCBI taxonomy): Eukaryota > Viridiplantae > Streptophyta > Magnoliopsida > Solanales > Solanaceae > Nicotiana > Nicotiana knightiana. Next base: position 52,992 of record ML392685.1, on the reverse strand, counting down.
TTGTACTATTTCTTGCGGACTTATCAGCTTTTACCATGTGTCCTTGGGAATTTACCTCCTTTCCATGATGGACATTGATTTTTATACTGCCTCGAGATTTGCTGTGACGGCTTCGATATACTCTCTCGAGGGATGCACCTTGGAGTCGAACTTCTGACTTTGCTTCGAGCCTCTTGAGACCGGACTTGGAGTGCCACAGAGTCCCTAAAATTGGACTTCCCCGGTTTTGGTCGTATACAAAATGTTTCAACAATGCCTAGAAGAATTGTTTTCAAAATAAATGACACTAGCAGCCAGGCTACCTCGGACTCGGTAGGCGATTGATGGTATGGCTGTCTTGTTCCTGAGAATAGCTCTCTTCTCCACTATCTGGATGACGAGGCCTTCCTCCTCCTCCTCCTCCTCCTCACCTATTACACTATAGTCCATGTCTTCATCTTCTAAGAATAGATTTCTCAAACCAACTAGCATTTCATCTTCTGTAGATCCCCACATCATGTCCGCCGGATTGAAGGATTGGGTCAAATGTGGTATCAGTTTCTTGAGAGGATAATAAGGACCGCGCCATGGTGGAAACCAATTTTGATACTCATTCCAAGTGTATTGATATCCTAGTCCAAAGGTTGTACTGTGACACTTTAACTGTATTGGTTTGGTAATACCCTAGAGATTCTTTCTGAACCCTTTACCAAGTTCATATCCTGCCCATGCCAATATGCTCTCTATTTTGCTACTCCACCATTTGTCCTTCTCAATTGAATTAACACGCTCAATGCGATGGTAGGTCTCTCCACCCAACTTCCTTCTATTCTCCACAATCAGAACAGTCTGATTGGTGTAAATAGGGTTACTACCGTCTCCATGAATGATCACCTCCTGATGATTCCATTCGAACTTCAAATCCGGATGCATAGTAGATGCAACAACTCCAGCGGTGTGTATCCAAGGTCGTCCCAATAGTAAATTGTATGAGGCGGATATGTCGAGTACTTGAAATTCAACATCAAACCAAGTTGGGCCCATTTGTAAGCAAATTTTTGTTTCTCCGATTGTGGACCTTTGAGACCCATCGAACATTCATAGTTCCTGCTCGTATCTCATGAAAACCTTTACTCAATCTCTTCAAAATGGCAAGCGGACATATGATGATACTTGAACCTCCATCTATCAGGCCCCTGACAATGAATTTGTCTTCACACTATACCGTGATATGCAGTGCCCTGTTGTTGCTCAACCCTTCCGGTGGCAGTTCGTCTTCATGGAAGGTGATCTTATGTCTTTCCAATACTTTTCCTACCATGTTAGCCATCTCCCCACTGGTAATGTTGTTGGGCACATAAGCCTCGTTCAATACCTTCATTACTGCGTTCATATATGCTTCAAAATTCTACAATAATGATAGAATGGATACCTAAGCAGAGGTCTTGTTCAGATAGTCAACTACTGGGTACTCTCTTGCTTCCACCTTTCTCCAAATATCATTTGCTCCGATTTCAATGATAGGTTGTTTGGAAGCAACTTCTTTACTTGTTCCACCTAGGGGCTCAGGTGTCACGACCCAAATTTCCCTCCGTTGTATATCATGATGGCACCTTGAGTCTCCTCGACAATCATCCACGCGGCTACTACAATATATACCTGGATCTGCACACAAAAATGTGCAGAAGTGTAGTATGAGAACACCACAGCGGTGCCCAGTAGGTATCAAGACTAACCTCGGTGGAATAGTGACGAGGACTAGTCGAGACACCATTGGTCTACAAAATAAATAATATGAATATAGAAATGACCAAACGTTACATATATCTAAGAATTCTCAGGATAATCCACCACATTGACAATATAAAGCGAAAGGAAATTGCAGAAATCAATGACGAAACAACACAAAAATACACAGAAAGATAGACAGCAAAACAAGCCGAATCGAAAAGAAACACAATACAATAGAGGACACCGATAACTCAACTCCACGTCTGTTTGTTCACATAGGGCCTTAGCCATTAAAACCCATAAGTTGTAGAAATATTTAAACATCAGTTCATATGAAAAACTTTTGCAAATAAAATCATTTTAGTATGGAAGAGTTTACTTTGAAAACATAATTTCTCCAAAAGTAGATATAAGTCTAATTAATAGAGAGGATTACATAAACCATAGTTTCTTTCAAACTACGAAGCTTTCCAAAGAGGCTTTCCCAATAAATGACTTCCAAATATAATTTTAGGAAAAACTGGGGCTTTTCAAATATACCTTCGATGTAAAAGTCAATCAAGTATAGTCATTTCAAAACCATTGCTTTATCAATAATACTTTTCAGTAAAATCTCTTGATAAAAATCTCCTCAAGATTTATCCACCAGGACTCAGTCCGTCACTCAGAAATTTCAATGCAGTACAGGAGGAATATCAAATCTTGCCAATAAATACAGTAAATGGCAAACAAGAATGAAGGAAATAAGAATGCATAAATACGGCACGGAATTTCCCTTCGTGCTAATATAACATAACATGGCATGGAATGTCCCCTCGTGCTAACATAACAACACATGGCACGAAATTTTCCCTCGTGCTAAATAACATACACATGGCACAGAATGTCCCCTCGTGCTAAACAACATAAATATGGCACGGAATGTTCCCTCGTGCTAAATATCATAAGCTTGGCACAGAATGTTCCCTCGTGCTAAATTAGATAAACTTGGCACAGAATGTTCCCTCGTGCTAACTATCATAAACATGGCACGGAATGTCCCCTCGTGCTAAATAACATAAACATGGCACATAATGTCCCCTCGTGCTAAATAACATAAACATGGCACAGAATGTTCCCTCGTGCTAAATATCATAAACATGGCACGAAATGTTCCCTCGTGCTAAATAACATAAACATGGCACGGAATGTTCCCTAGTGCTAACTATCATAATCATGGCACGAAATTTTCCCTCGTGCTAAATAGTATAAACATGGCACAGAATGTTCCCTCGTGCTAAATATCATAATCATGGCACGACATTATCCTTCGTGCTTAATATCATAAACATGGCACAACATTATCCTTCATGCTTTACACTCTTCCTTACCCAAACAATATCAAGAACAATAGTTTGGCAAGGAAAAACCAACAATATGACCCCTAAATCACTACATCCCGGCAAGGGAGTCAATAATACAAACAATATCATTAACAGCATAACCAGTAATAGAAACCACAACATCCCGGCAACGAAGTCAACAGTACAAATGATAGCATTCGCAGCATAAACAGGAATAGGAACCATCACATCCCGGCAAGGGAGTCAATAATACAAACAATATCATTAACAGCATAACCAGTAATAGAAACCACAACATCCCGGCAACGAAGTCAACAGTACAAATGATAGCATTCACAGCATAAACAGGAATAGGAACCATCACATCCCGGCAAGGGAGTCAACAATACAAACCATATCACTAACAACATAGATAGTAACCAAAACCATAACATCCCGGCAAGGGAAACAACAATAACCAATCTCACCTAAACAGTTTACTTCACGGAATAACACTCGGCTTAAAACAAAAGGCTCAATAATAGGCAACATCAAGGAAATACCAATAACATAAATGTCTAAAGATTAGACCTAAGCGGCAATTAAGGGAATAGTCATATAAATCACAATGTAAGACTCACGGGCATGCTTGACTCCAACGAATAAATGTTCCAACTACGGATAGTCAACTATAAGGCTAGACCACACTAATTATAGTCAATTAGGCAAGCTAGGAAGAAAATATAACATGATGATAAGAGAAGTAGATTATTCAGTTAAGTCATGTAAAGTAAAATAGCCAACGAATAATCCAAAAATAAGTAATTCTCATTTAAACATGAAGGAATGAAATTAACAACCAAGGATTCAAGTGTAACAATTACAAATCATACACAGGTAATATAAGAATCTACAAATCCTAAAAGGGCAATCTAATTTCAAATAAGTACAAGTACACACTCTTCACCTCGCATGCTCGGACTACAATCAACAAGGAAGACTCAATCCTAAGGGGTAGCTCCCCCACACAAGGTTAGGAAAGATACTTACCTCAAAGACGACAACCTGGTACTCAAAAGTAGACTTCTTGGGTGGAAAGACCTCCGGGCGGCTTACAATCAACTAAAACACCTTCAAAATACACATAAAACATAAAAGGAACTATTCCGAATAATGAAGTTCCAATCTTTACAAAATTATAAAAATCGACCCAAAAGTCAACCCCCGGGCCCGCACCTCTGAACCCGACAAATTTTACAAATTCTGGTTACCCATTCCGATACAAGTTCTCTCATACTAAATTTATCCAATTCCGATAACATTTGGTATTTCAAATCATGATTTTTCATTTTAGAAACTTTCTTTCAAAACCCATAATCCCCTCAACCCAAAACACATATTAAATGATGAAAACAAGGACTAATTCATGAAATACAATTAAATCTAGTTGAGAACACTTACCCATTCGATTTGTATGAAAAACCCTCAAGAATCAGCCAAAATCGAGTTCTAGAAGTCAAAATATGTTTAAAATTGTGAAACCCCTGATTTTGCAAACTTATATTCTGCCCAGGTATTTTGTGAATCGCGATCGCGGGGATCAAGGCGCAATCGCGTAGAAGGAAAATGAAGCTGGCTTAAAATGCTCTACGCGATCGCGGAATAGCTTATGCGATCACGTATAAGGAGTAAGTTGGCTTCTGCGATCGCGGACCAACTATTGCGAACCCAGTGAAGGAAATTACTGGGTGAGTCAGACACTCTACGCGTTCGCGAATCCTTCTATGCGATCGCATAGAAGGAAACCAGATGACAATTTTCAGCAGTTCAAAATAGGGAATATGGACCCGAAATCCATTCGAAACACACCCGAGACCTCAAGGCTCAAAACCAAATATACACACAACCTCAAAAACATCCTACGGACTTAGTCGAGTAATCAACACACCAAAATAACATCATAAACATCGAATTAAACCTCAAAATCAATAAAATTTCTCAAAACTTCTTTAAACATCAAATTTTGCATTTTTGACCCGAATCACGTCAAACAAAGTATGTTTATTACCAAACTTCACAGATAACACATATAAATCATATCGAACATGTACTAGGCTCCGGAACTAAAATACGAGCCCGATACCACAGGTTTCACGTCAAATTTCATTTTCAAAAAAATCTTTATATTTTTCAGAAAATAATTTTCTTTAAAAAATTATTTCTCGTACTTGGGATATCAAAATTCGATTCCGGGCATACGCCCAAGTCCCATATTATTCTAAGGACCCCTCCGGGACCGTCAAATCACGGGTCCGGGTCCGTTTAAAAAATAATGTTAACCGAAGTAAATTTTTATTCAAATTTCTAATACAAAATTATCATTTTATCAGTTTTCCACATAAAGGCTTCCCGGCTACACGCCCGGGATGTACACGCAAATCGAGGTGAGATAGAAGGAGGTTTTCACAACCTCGGAGCATAGAATTAGCTAGAAAAATACGGGATGACCTTTTGGGTCATCACATCCTCCCCCACTTAAACAATCGTTCGTCCTCGAACGTGCCAGGATTCACCTTGAACTTATCCAATCTCTGATTGTACACTTCTAACACATACCCGCGGGTGATCCCACGTCACCCCAACCCATGAAAGCCTGATGAAGCAATCACAACTGCAATATAACCTTCACATCACCACTAATAAGCCTCATACCTCTACTTCTCACCCTCTACTCATTTACAAAAGACCCAATTCTAAATACATATCCTGCATTAGCCTCACTCAGCTACATCAACTCATGACTACAACCACAAGGCACGACCACACAACATAGTACATCACATATAGTCTCACATAACACTTTTGATCACAATAACTGCCCGAAATCAACTCGACATTGGCAATTAGCCCCACATCTGAAAGAAATCTGTTTCCAAACCCCATAACACTGATAATGATGCAATAAACACGAAGACTTCAATATTAGGCACATGAAACCCTGAGCCACAACTACCACTACCGGGCACACATCCCGCAAACTAAACTAAAGAAACACATAACGAAATGACTGAATATGAAAATGGCAATGTAAAGGAACTATCAAACGAACCCCTAGGCACAACTCTCTATCAATACCGACTTACCAAAAGCAATATAACAAGGAAGAAGAAAATCATAAGAACAAATCACAAGGATACCATCTTGATAAAATTTCCTTTGCGGTACTCAGCCCGGTCCAAACATATCGAGTCACAAATATTACGAGGACCTCTCCCTCAACTCTGATTTTTATACCGAAAATATATCATACCAATTGAAATTCCTCCGCTAATTCATCTCAGCTGATAAAATCATAAGGCTAGTTGATCTCACATCTCGGTGGAATATCAAATAACAACTCGTAAGCAAAATATTTAGGAAAATCACCTAAAGCTTACCACGAAGAACAACAAGAACTCACCTCCAGTTTCACCACTATCAAAAATGAAATAAACAACGTTAGACATGGGCTACTACTCAAAGAATCTCCCAACAGGAGCAAACAGAAAATGGAGTATAAAACATGGAACTCACTCATAAATAAAACAACACGTAAGGGAACTTGTCTCGACCAACATAACTATAATGAAATACAATTGGTGCCCATCTGTAACACATCAAAACATACCTGTGATAATATCCGGCACATCGGCCTCCGGCCTACTATATGCAACACATCAATTGGTCGGGCCTCCCCTTCTTAGGCGCCCCCTACTCACCCGAATACCCTGGTACGACACACCTACCTGAATCCTGGGACAATCTCTCACCCTGTGGCTAAGATCTACACACTGAAAACAATCTCGCTGGTAACATGGCTTTGGAAAAACACACAATACGAATCCTCTGAGACTCATGAGTACCTGAAATCCCATGCAAAGCTGGTAATGCAAACAGAACTGGTTGACCCACAAAACTTCTACCATGTCGTACCTTGCCTCCATAATACGGACCAGTAGATTTCTTCCGATCTACGAGGCCTCATTGCCTCCCTGAACTCTCTCCCTGATCTCGCCTGTCCTCTCGCTCCCGGTAACACATGCTCTCTAACTGGCGAATGATCCCCACTACCTGTTGAAACGAGGCATCCTACTCTAACTCTCGAGTCTCGCTAAACCGAATATCATGCCTGAATCACCCAAATGACTCTACGGACTCATCTTCCAGCTGAAGCAACCAAATAAAGTGCATGTCTGGCCCACTCACTGAATCTAACAACATGCTCCCATAGTGACACAGCGCCCTGATGCAACTGCTCAAACTATGCGCGTCGTACATCCCGAAGGAACTGAGGTGCAAACTCCCTCAATGCATCTCCGAAAAACTGAATCCATGCTAGTGAAGCTAACTCGGCCAGGTCACCCCAACACATATGCAGCCATCACTGATCAACCCACTATTCTGAACCTGAGACGTGACAAAAGCAATCCCGCTAGTCTCCACAATACCTGAAGTACGAAGGACATAGTGACATTCCTCCAGAAAACCCTGGGTACCATTTGCTGCCAATCCACTGAAAGATAGAAGGGTGATACTTCTGTACCCCTTAAATCCAAGGTATTCTTCTTCAGAGGCTACTGTCCTAACCACGGACTAAACAGAAATCACATGTCGTGCTGCCATAACAACTGGAACCTGACCAGTATGACCTCGCTACTCTAGAGTGTACACGGTGGGAGTCTGAACTCCTCCCCTGGTCTGTGAAGCAACTGGTGCACTAGAATCAACCCAGCCTGAGTCAACGTACCACTTATACTCAAAACTGTGCTCAGGTCTCCAGAAGTCCGGGGTAGCAACAGGCGCCCCCAGTACATGTCCCTCAACTAGAACTACTGGTGACTCCTCAAGGGCTGCTCTGGTAGACATCTTAACTGTAGCACGTGCTCCTTGTTAGCCCCTGTCTCTAATCCTTGCGACACTTGCTTCGGGGTAGCATCATTAGGAACCGCCGTTCGTGTCCTCACCATCAGTGAGAGAATGGAACGATAACTTCAAACTTCAAGATCAATAAACTCGCAAGATAGGAATGAAGGAAGCGAAATTGTACCAATAGCTCCGTAACCTCTCGAAGATAATTACAAACGTCTCCGTACCAATCCGCAGGACTCTACTAAACTCGCTTATGACTCGTAGCGCCTATGAACATAGAGCTTTGTTACCAACTTGTCACGACCCAAATTTTCCTCCGTTGGGTATCGTGATGGCACCTAGTCTTAGGTACTAGGAAAGCCTACTTACTGAATAACAACAATAATAAAAGAAAGCTAGCAGTCTCGATATAAAATCTCAACAGAATGTACAAACTTTCCCAAAACGGATAGTACAATTCATAAGCTCTACGAATCTTCTACAACTTCTAAGTACAACTGTTTGGAAGTAGATACAACAATGTATGAATAATAAATACAAAGAAGGTGACTCTGACGCCTACGAACGCAACAGCAGGTTAGCTTGAGTCTCCTCGGCAGTCATCCACACAACTACTATAATATATACCTGGATATGCACACAAAAATGTGCAGAAGTGTAGTATGAGCAAACCACAGCGGTGACCAGTAAGTATCAAGACTAACCTCGGTGGAGTAGTGACGAGGACTAGTCAAGACACCCCTGGTCTACAAAATAAATAATATGAATATAGAAATGACCAAACGTTACATCTATCTAATAATTCTCAGGATAATCCACCACAATGATAATATAAAGCGGAAGCAAACACAATACAATAGAGGACACCGATAACTCAACTCTATGTCGGTTTTTTCACATCAGGCCTTAGCCATTAAAACCCATAACATGTAGAAATCTTTAAACATCAGTTCATATGAAAAACTTTTGCAAATAAGATCATTTTAGTATGGAAAAGTTTACTTTGAAACATACTTTCTCCAAAAGTAGATATAAGTATAGTTAATTGAGAGGATTGCGTAAACCATAGTTTCTTTCAAACTACGAAGCTTTCCAAAGAGGCTTTCCTAATAAATGACTTCCAAATATCGTTTTAGGCAAAACTAGTGCTTTTCAAATACACCTTCGATGTAAAAGTCATTCAAATATAGTCATTTCAAAACCATTGCTTTATCAATAATACTTTTCAGTAAAATCCCTTGATGAAAATCTCCTCAAGATTTATCCACCGGGACTCAGTCCGTCACTAAGAAATTTCCATGCAGTGCAGGAGGAATATAAAATCTTGCCAATAAATACAGTAAATGCCAAACAAGAATGACGGAAATAATAATGCATGAATACGGCACAGAATGTGCCTTCGTGCTAATATAACATAACATGGCACGGAAGGTTCCCTTGTGCTAACATAACATAACATGGCACGGAATGTCCCCTTGTTCTAACATAAAATTACATGGAACGAAATTTTCCCTCGTGCTAAATAACATAAACATGGCACGGAATGTCCCCTCGTGCTAAATGACATAAACATGGCACATAATGTCCCCTCGTGCTAAATAACATAAATATGGCACGGAATGTTCCCTCGTGCTAAATATCATAAACTTGGCACAGAATGTTCCCTCGTGCTAAATAAGATAAACATGGCACAGAATGCTCCCTCGTGCTAACTATCATAATCATGGCACGGAATGTTCCCTCGTGCTAAATAACATAAACATGGTACGGCATGTTCCCTCGTGCTAAATATCATAAACATGGCACGACATTATCCTTCGTGCTTAATAACATAAACATGACACGGCATTAACCTTCGTGCTTTATACTCTTCCTCACCCAAACAATATCATGAACAATAGTTTGGCAAGGAAAAACCAACACTATGACCAATAAATCACTACATCCCGACAAGGGAGTCAACAATACAAACAATATCATTAACAGCATAACCAGTAATAGAAACCACAACATCCCGGCAAGGAAGTCAACAGTACAAACGACATCATTCACAACATAAACAGTAATAGGAACCATCACATCCTGGTAAGGGAGTCAACATTACAAACCATATCATTAACAGCATAGACAGTAACAATAACCATAACATCCCGGCAAGGGAAACAACTATAACCAATCTCACCTAAATAGTTTACTTCACGGAATAACAATCGGCTTAAAACAAAAGGCCCAATAATAGGCAACATCAAGGAAATACCAATAACATAAATGTCTAACAATTAGACCTAAGCGGCACTTAAGGGAATAGTCATATAAATCACAATGTAAGACTCACGGGCATGCTTGACTCCAACGAATAAATGTTCAAACTATGGCTGGTCAACTATAAGGCTAGATGACACTAATTATAGTCAATTAGGAAAGCTAGGAAGAAAATATAACATGATGATAAGAGAAGTAGATTATTCAGTTAAGTCAAGTAAAGTAAAATATCTAACCAAGAATCCAAAAACAAGTAATTCTAATTTAAACATGAAGGAATGAAATTAACAACCAAGGATTCAGGTGTAACAATTACAAATCATACACAGGTAATATAAGAATCTACGAATCCTAAAAGGGAAATCTAATTTCAAATAAGTACGATTACACACTCTTCACCTCGCATACTCGGACTACAAACAACAAGGAAGACTCAATCCTAAGGGGTACTTCCCCCACACAAGGTTAGGCGAGATACTTACCTCAAAGACGACAACCCGGTACTTTAAAATAGACTTCTTGGGCAATAATACCCCCGGGAGGCTTATAATCAACTAAAACAACTTCAACATGCACATAAAACTTATAAGGAACTATTCCGAATAATAAACTTTCAATCTATACAAAATAATAAAAATCGACCCAAAAGTCGACCCCCGGGCCCACACCTCAGAACCCGATAAATTTTACAAATTCTACCTACCCATTCCGATACAAGTTCACCCACACTAAATTTATCCAAGTCCGATAACATTTGGTCTTTCAAATCATGATTTTTCATTTTAGAAACTTTCTTTCAAAACCCACAATCCCCTCAACCCAAAACACAAATTAAATGGTGAAAACAAGGACTAATTCATGCAATATAATTAATTCTAGTGGAAGAACACTTACCCATTCGATTTGTGTGAAAAACCCTGAAGAATCGCCCAAAACTGAGTTCTAGAAGTCTAAATATGTTTAAAATGGTGAAACCCCCGATTTTGCAAACTTATATTCTGCCCAGGTGTTTTGTGAATCGCGATCGCGGGGATCAAGGCGCAATTGCGTGGAAGGAAAATGAAGCTGGCTTAAAATGCTCTACGTGATCGCGGAATAGCTTATGCGATCGCGTATAAGGAGTAAGTTGGCTTCTGCGATCGCGGACCAACTATTGCAATCGCAGTGAAGGAAATTACTAGGTGAGTCAGACACTCTACGCGATCGCGGATCCATCTATGCGATCGCATAGAAGGAAACCAGATGACAGTTTTCCGCAGTTCAAAATAGGGAAAATGGACCCAAAATCAATTCGAAACACACCCGAGACCTCGGGGCTCAAAACCAAATATACACACAACCTCAAAAACATCATACAGACTTATTCGAGTAATCAAAACACCAAAATAACATTAGAAACATCGAATTAAACCTCAAAATCAATGAAATTTCTCAAAACTTCTTTAAACATCAAATTTTGCATTTTTGACCCGAATCACGTCAAACCAAATCCGTTTATTACCAAACTTCACAGATAACACATATAAATCATATCGAACATGTACTAGGATCTTAACTGCGGCACATGCTCCTCGTTGGCCGCTGTCTCTGACCCTTGCAACACTTTCTTCGGGGTAACATCATCAGGAACCGTTGTTCGTGTCCTCACCATCGGTGAGAGAATGGAACGATAACTTCAAACTTCAAGATCAATAAACTCACAAGATAGTAATGAAGGAAGTGAAGTTGTCCTAATAGCTTCGTAACCTCTCGAAGATAAGTACAGACGTCTCTGTACCAATCCGCAAGACTCTACTAAACTCGGTTATGACTCGTAGCACCTATGAACCTAGAGCTCTGCTACCAACATGTCACGACCCAAATTTTTCCTTCGTTGGGTATCGTGATGGCACCTAGTCTTAGGGATAAGGTAAGACTAACAGTTACTGAATAACAACAATAATGAAAGAAGGCTAGCAGTCTCGATATAAAATCTCAAAAGAATGTACAAACATCCCAAAACCGATAGTACAATTCATAAGCTCTACAAATCTTCTACAGCTTCTAAGTACAACTGTTTGGAAGTAGATACAACAGTGTATCAATAATAAATACAAAGAAGGTGACTCTGACGCCTGCGTACGCAGCCGCAGGTTACCTTGAGTTTTCCCGGCAATCATCCACACAGCTACTATAATATATACCTAGATCTGCACACAAAAATGTGCAGAAGTGTCGTATGAGCACACCACAGCGGTGTCTAGTAAGTATCAAGACTAACCTCGCTGGAGTAGTGACGAGGACTAGTCAAGACACCACTGGTCTACAAAATAAATAACGTGAATATAGAAATGACCAAGCGTTACATCTATCTATGAATTCTCAGGATAATACACCACAATGACAATACAAAGCGGAAGGAAATTGCAGAAATCAATCACGAAACAACACAAAAATACACAGAAAGATGGACAGCAAAACAAGCCGAAAGGAAACATAATACAATATAGGACACCGATAACTCAACTCCACGTCGATTTGTTCACATCGGGCCTTAGCCATTAAAACCCATAACTGGTAGAAATCTTTAAACAACAGTTCATATGAAAAACTTTTGCAAATAAAATCATTTTAGTATGGAAGAGTTTACTTTGAAACATACTTTCTGCAAAAGTAGATATAAGTATAATTAATAGAGGATTACGTAAACCATAGTTTCTTTCAAACTACGAAGCTTTCCAAAGAGGCTTTCCCAATAAATGACTTTCAAATATCATTTTAGGCAAAACTAGTGCTTTTCAAATATACCTTCGATGTAAAAGTCATTCAAATATAGTCATTTCAAAACCATTGCCTTATCAATAATACTTTCAGTAAAATCCCTTGATAAAAATCTCCTCAAGATTTATACACTGGGACACAGTCCGTCACTCATAAATTTGCATGCAATGTAGGAGGAATATCAAATCTTTCCAATAAATACACTAAATGCCAAACAAGAATGACGGAAATAATAATGCATAAATACGGAACGAAATGCGCCTTCGTGCTAATATAGCATAACATGGCACGGAATGTCCTCCCGTGCTAACGTAACATAACATGACACGGAATGCCCCCTCGTGCTAAATAACATAAACATGGCACGGAATGTCCCCTCGTGCTAAATAACATAAATATGGTACGGAATGTTCCCTCGTGCTAAATATCATAAACATGGCACAGAATGTTCCCTCGTGCTAAATAAGATAAACATGGCACGAAATGTTCCCTCGTACAAACTATCATAATCATGGCACGGAATGTTCCCTCGTGCTAAATAATATAAACATGGCACGAAATGTTCCCTCGTTCTAAATATCATAAATATGGTATGGCATGATTCTTCGTGCTTAATATAATAAATATGGCACGGCATTATCCTTTGTGCTTTACACTCTTCCTCACCCAAACAATATCAAGAACAATAGTTTGGCAAGGAAAAACCAACAATATGACCCATAAATCACTACATCCCGGCAAGGGAGTCAACAATACAAACAATATCATTAACAGCATAACCAGTAATAAAAACCACAACATCCCGGCAATAAAGTCAACAGTGCAAACGACATCATTCACAGCATAAACAGTAATAGGAACCATCACATCTCGGCAAGGGAGTCAACAATACAAACAATATCATTAACAGCATAACCAGTAATAAAAACCACAACATCCCGGCAATAAAGTCAACAGTGCAAACGACATCATTCACAGCATAAACAGTAATAGGAACCATCACATCTCGGCAAGGGAGTCAACAATACAAACCATATCAGTAACAACATAGACATTAACAATAACCATAACATCCGGCAAGGGAAACAACTATAACCACTCTCACCTGAACAATTTACTTCACGGAATAACACTCGGCTTAAAACAAAAGGTCCAATAATAGTCAACAACAAGGAAATACGAATAAAATAACTGTCTAACAATTAGACCTAAGTGGCACTTAAGGGAATAGTCACGTAAATCACAATGTAAGACTCACGGGCATGCTTGACTCCAACGAATAAATGTTCCAACTACGGCTAGTCAACTATAAGGCTAGATGACACTAATTATAGTCAATTAGGCAAGCTAGGAAGAAAATATAGCATGATGATAACATAAGTAGACTTTTCTGTTAAGTCAAGTAAAGTCAAATAGCCAACGAAGAATCCTAAAATATGTAATTCTAATTTAAACAGGAAGGAATGAATTAACAACCAAGGATTCAAGTGTAACAATTACAAATAATACACAGGTAATATAAAAATCTATGAATCCTAAAAGGGCAATCTAATTTCAAATAAGTACGAGTACACACTCATCACCTCGCATACTCGGACTACAATAAAAAAGGAAGACTCAATCCTAAGGGGTAGTTCCCCACACAACGTTAGGCAAGATACTTACTTGAAAGACGACAACCCGGTACTCAAAAATAGACTTCTCGAGCGGAAAGACCTCCGGACGGCTTACAATCAACCTAAACAACGTCAAAATACACATAAAGCGTATAAGGAACTATTCCGAATAATAAAGTTTTAATATTTACAAAATTATAAAAAATCGACCCAAAAGACGACCTCCGGGCCCGCACCTCTGAACCCGACAAATTTTACAAATATTTGTTACCCATTCCGATACAAGTTCACCCATACTAAATTTATCCAATTCCGATAACATTTGGTCTTTCAAATTATAATTTTTTATTTTAGAAACATTCTTTCAAAATCCACAATCACCTCAACCCAAAACACAAATTAAATGATGAAAACAAGGACTAATTTATGAAATATAATTAATTCTAGTGGAAGAACACTTACCCATTCGATTTGTGTGAAAAAACCCTAAAGAATCGCCCAAAACTGAGTTCTAGAAGTCAAAACTATTGCGATCGCAGTGAAGGAAATTATTGGGAGAGTCAGACACTCTATGCGATCGCGGATCCTTCTATGCGATTGCGTAGAAGGAAACCAGATGACATTTTTAAGCAGTTCAAAATAGGGAAAATGGACCAGAAACTCATCTGAAACACACTCGAGACTTCGGGGTTAAAATCCAAATATAAACACAACCTCAAAAACATCCTACGGACTTATTCGAGTAATCGAAACACCAAAATAACATCATAAACATCGAATTAAACCTCAAAATCAATGAAATTTCTCAAAACTTCTTTAAACATCAAAGTTTGAATTTTTTACCCGAATCACGTCAAACCAAGTCCGTTTATTACCAAACTTCACAGATAACACATATAACTCATATCAAACTTGTACCAAGCTCTGGAACCAAGATACGAGCCCGATACCACATGTTTCTCATCAAATTTCATTTTCAAAAAAAACCTTTATATTTTTCAGAAAACAATTTTCTTTAAAAATTCATTTCTCGTACTTGGGATCTCGGAATCCGATTCCGTTTATATGCCCAAGTCCCATATTTTCCTACGGACCCTTCGGGACCGTCAAATCACGGGTCCGGGTCTGGGTCCGAGTCCGGGTCCGTTTCCAAAAACATTGACCGAAGTCAATTTTTATTCAAATTTCTAATACAAAATTATCATTTCTATCAGTTTTTCACATAAAGGTTTCCCAGCTACATACCCGGGTTGTGCACGCAAATCGAGGTGACCGCAGAAGGAAAAATGCCTAGTTAGTCCCTGCTTTCTCCTGTCTATTTTACTTGTTTCGAGTTGTTACTCCTTTCTTTACTTCTACATTCCAGTTAGTACTTGATTCTACTGTTTTAGCAATTGTTTCCCCTTTTATTCCTAGCGTTTTCTTCCCCGTAACTGCATTCTTGTTATTTTCTGCTATACTATTAAACTGCACAGGTACAATTTTTTGTCGTGTCCTATCCTCGTCACTACTTCGCCGAGGTTAGGCTCGGCACTTACTCAGTACATGGGGTCGGTTGTACTCATGCTACACCTGCACTTCTTTATGTTGTGCATATTACACAGCTGGACCCAGTGGACCTCGCTAGTGGGAGTGTCCATCAGTCCATTCCGTACGACACCGAGGTAGTTCCACATGGCGTTCTTGGATCTCGGCGTCTATCTTTCATTCTGTCATTTATGTGTTTTCCAGACAGATACATCATTTTATTTTCAAACTGTTGTTTTTAGTCAAATCTTAGACTGGTTTGTGAGGTTGTGACTTCACTTCAGGGTTTTGTACTTGGAGGGATTTCTTCGTTATTAGCTATTGTTATTTAGATTTATGTTAATGTTTCCGCACTTTATTTTAATTATCTAGTTAGTGTTTGTTATTTTCACTTGTTAATAAATTAATTCAGTTAACACGTTGGCTTGCCAAGCGGGTGCAACGTTAGGCGCCATCACGACCTGAAGGTGGGATTTCAGGTTGTGACAAGTGATGTGATGACCCAAAAGTTCATCCCGTATTTTTCTAGCTAATTCTATGTTCTGAGGTTGTGAAATCCTCCTTCTATATCGACTCGATTTGCGTGTGCAGCCCGGACGTCTAGCTATGAAGCCTTTATGTGAAAAACTGATAAAAATGATAATTTTGTATTAAATATTTGAATAAAAATTTACTTCGGTCAACGGTTTTGGTAAATGGAACCGGACCCGGACTCGTGATTTGACGGCCCCGGAGGGTCCGTAGGAAAATATGGAACTTCGGCATATGCCCGGAACCGAATTCCGAGATCCGAAGTACGAGAAATGAATTTTTAAAGAAAATATCTAAAAAATATAAAGGTTTTTTTTTTTGAAAATGAAATTTGATGTGAAACCTGTGGTATCGAGCTTGTATCTTGGTTCCGGAACCTGTTACAGGTTCGATATGATTTATATGTTTTATCTGTGAAGGTTGGTAATAAACGGACTTGGTTTGACATGATTCAGGTAAAAAATGCAAAATTTGATGTTTAAAGAAGTTTTGAGAAATTTCATTGATTTTGAGGTTTAATATGATGTTTATGGTGTTATTTTGGTGTTTTGAATACTGGAATAAGTCCGTAGGATTTATTTGAGGTTGTGTGTATATTTGGTTTTGAGCCCCGAGGTCTCGGGTGTGTTTCGGATGGGTTTCGGGTCCATTTTCACTATTTTGAACTGCTGAAAACTGTCATCTGGTTTTCTTCTATGCGATCGCATAGAAGGATCCGCGATCGCATAGAGTGTCTGACTCGCCCAGTAATTTCCTTCACTGCGATCGAAATAGTTGGTCCGCTATCGCAGAAGCCAACGTAGTCCTTATACGCGATTGCATAAGCTATTCCGCGATCGCGTAGAGCATTTTAAGCCAACTTCAATTTCCTTCTACGTGATCGCGCCTCGATCCCCGCGATCGCGATTCAAAAAACACCTGGGCAAAATATAAGTTTGCAAAATCAGGAGTTTCACCATTTTAAAAATATTTTGACTTCTAGAACTAGGTTTTGGGAGATTCCTTAAGGGTTTTTCATACAAATCGAACGGGTAAATGTTCTTCCACTAGAATTAATTATATTTCATGAATTAGTGCTAGTTTTCGTCATTTAATTTGTGTTTTGGGTTGAGGGGATTGTGGGTTTTGAAAGAAAGTTTCTAAAATGAAAAATCATGATTTGAATGACCAAATATTATCGGAATTGGATAAATTTAGTATGGGTGAACTTGTATCGGAATGGGTAACCAGAATTTGTAAAATTTGTTGGGTTCCGAGGTGCGGGCTTGGG
Source organism: Nicotiana knightiana (assembly GCA_005239525.1). Lineage (NCBI taxonomy): Eukaryota > Viridiplantae > Streptophyta > Magnoliopsida > Solanales > Solanaceae > Nicotiana > Nicotiana knightiana. Next base: position 35,086 of record ML392685.1, on the reverse strand, counting down.
GGTCGACTTTTGGGTCGATTTTTATAATTTTTTAAAGATTGAAACTTTATTATTTGGAATAGTTCCTTATACGTTTTATGTGTATTTTGAAGTTGTTTTAGTTGATTGTAAGTCGTCCGGAGGTCTTTCCGCCCGAGAAGTCTATTTTTGAGTATGGGGTTGTCGTCTTTGAGTTAAGTATCTTGCCTAACCTTGTGTGGGCAACTACCCCATAGGATTGAGTCTTCCTTGTTAATTGTAGTCCGAGTATGCGAGGTGACGAGTGTGTACTCGTACTTATTTGAAATTAGATTTCCCTTTTAGGATTCGTAGATTCTTATATTGCCTTGTATGGTTTGTAATTGTTACACTTGAATCCTTGGTTGTCAATTTCATTCCTTCCTGTTTAAATTAGAATTACTTGTTTTTGGATTCTTCGTTGGCTTTTTGACTTTACTTGACTTAACTGAATAATCTACTTCTCTTATCATCATGCTATATTTTCTTCCTAGCTTGCCCAATTGACTATAATTAGTGTCATCTAGCCTTATAGTTGACTAGCCGTAGTTGGACCATTTATTCATTGGAGTCAAGCATGCCCGTGAGTCTTACATTGTGATTTATATGACTATTCCCTTAAGTGCCACTTAGGTCTAATTGTTAGACATTTATGTTATCGGTATTTCCTTGATGTTGCCTATTATTCGGACTTTTGTTTTAAGCTGAGTGTTATTCCGTGAAGTAAACTATTTAGGTGAGATTGGTTATATATGTTTCCCTTGCCGGGATGTTATGGTTATTGTTACTGTCTATGCTGTTAATGATATGGTTTCTATTGTTGACTCCCTTACCGGAATGTGATGGTTCCTATTACTGTTTATGCTGTGAATTATATCGTTTGACTATTGACTTCCTTGCTGGGATGTTGTGGTTTCTATTATTGGTTATGCTGTTAATGATATTATTTGTATTGTCGACTCCCTTTCCGGGATGTGGTTATTTACGAGTCATATTGTTTGTTTTTCCTTGCCAAACTATTGTTCTTGATATTGTTTGGGTGAGGAAGAGTGTAAAGCACGAAGGATAATGCCGTGCCATATTTATGATATTAAGAACGAAGGATAATGTCGTGCCATGTTTATGTTATTTAGCACGAGGGAACATTCTGTGCCATGATTATGATAGTTAGCACGAGGTAACAATACGTTCCATGTTTATGTTATTTAGCACGAGGGAACATTCTGTGCCATGTTTAGGATATATACCACGAAGGAACATTATGTTCCATGTTTATGTTATTTAGCATGAGGGGACATTCCGTGCCTTGTTTATGTTATTTACCACGAGGGGACATTCCGTGCCATGTATATGTTATTTAGCATGAGGGAAAATTTCGTGCCATGTTATGTTATGTTAGCACGAGGGGACATTCTGTGCCATGTTATGTTATATTAGCACGAAGGGACATTCTGCGCTGTATTTATGCATTATTATTTCCGTCATTATTGTTTGTCATTTACTGTATTTATTGGCAAGATTTGATATTCCTCCTGTACTGCATGGAAATTTCTGAGTAACGGACTGAGTCCCGGTGGATAAATCTTGAGGTGATTTTTATCAAGGGATTTTACTGAAAAGTATTATTGATAAAGCAATGGTTTTGAAATGACTATATTTGAATGACTTTTACATCGAAGGTATATTTGAAAAGCACTAGTTTTGCCTAAAATGATATTTGGAAGTCATTTATTGGGAAAGACTCTTTGGAAAGCTTCGTAGTTTGAAAGAAACTATGGTTTACGTAATCCTCTCTATTAATTATACGTATATCTACTTTTGGAGAAAGTATGTTTTCAAAGTAAACTCTTCCATACTAAAATGATTTTTATGTGCAAAAGTTTTTCATATGAACTACTGTTTAAAGATTTCTACCAGTTATGGGTTTTAATGGCTAAGGCCCGATGTGAACAAACCGACGTGGAGTTGAGTTATCAGTGTCCTCTATTGTATTGTGTTTCTTTTCGATTCGGGTTTTTTTGCTGTCCATCTTTCTATATATTTTTGTGATGTTTCGTGATTGATTTTCTGCAATTTCCTTCCGCTTTATATTGTCATTGTGGTGAATTATCCTGAGAAATCTTAGATAGATGTAACGTTTGGTCATTTCTATATTCATGTTATTTATTTTGTAGACCAATGGTGTCTTTACTAGTCCTAGTCACTACTCCACCGAGGTTAGTCTTGATACTTACTGGGCACCTTTGTGGTGTGCTCATGCTACACTTCTGCACATCTTTGTGTGCAGATCCAGGTATATATCGTAGTAGGTGTGTGGATGATTGCCGAGGAGACTCAAGATAAGCTGATGTTGCGTTCGCAGGCGTCGGAGTCACCTTCTTTGTATTTATTATTCATACACTGTTGTATCTACTTCCAAACAGTTGTACTTAGAAGTCGTAGAAAATTCGTATAGCTATGACTTGTACTACCGATTTTGGGAAAGTTTGTACATTCTGTTGAGATTGTCTATCGAGACTGCTGGCCTTCTTTTATTATTGTTGTTTTTCAGTAACTGTTAGGCTTACCTAGTCCCTAAGACTAGGTGCCATCACGATACCCAACAGAGGGAAATTTTGGTCGTGACAAGTTGGTATCAGAGCTCTAGGTTCATAGGTGCTACGAGTCATAAGCGATTTTAGTAGAGTCTTGCGGATTGAAACGGAGACATATGTACTTATCTTCGAGAGGCTACAAAGCTATGAGGACAATTTCACTTCCTTCATTCCTATCGTGCGAGTTTATTTATCTTGATGTTTGAAGTTAACGTTACATTATCTCACCGATGGTGAGGACACGAATGACGGTTCCTGATGATGTTACCCCGAAACAAGTGTCGCAAGGGTCGGAGAGAGGGGCCAACGAGGAGCACGTGCTGCAGTTAAGATACCTACCAGAGCAGTCGTTGAGGAGTCACAAGTACTTCTAGTTGGGGGACAGGTACTGGGGGCGCCTGTTGCTACCCCAGACTTCAGGAGACATGAGCGCAGTTTTGAGTATAAGTGGTACGTTGACTCAGTCAGGGTTGATTCTAGTGCTCTAGTTTTTTCCCAGATCAGGGGAGGAGTTCAGACTCCCACCGTCTACACTCCAGAGTAGCAAGGTCATATTGGTCAGGTTCCAGTTGTTATGGCAGCACGACATGTGATTTCAGTTCAGTCCATGGTTAGGACAATAGCCTCTGAGGAAGAATACCTTGGACTTGAGGGGTACAGAGGTATCACCCTTCTATCTTTCAGTGGATTGGCGGCAGATGGTGCCCAGGGTTTCCTGGAGGAACGTCACTATGTCTGTCGTACTTCGGGTATTGTGGAGACTAGCGGGATTGCTTTTGTCACGTCTCAGGTTCATAATAGTGGGTTGATCAGTGGTGGCATATAAGTTGGGGTGACCTGGCCGAGTTAGCTTCACTAGCATGGATTCAGTTTTTCGGAGATGCTTTGAGGGAGGTTGCACCTCAGTTCCTTTGGGATGTACGGCGCGTGGAGTTTGAGCAGTTGCGTCAGGGCGTTGTGTCACTATGGGAGCATGCCGTTAGATTCAGTGACTGGGACAGACATGCACTTCGCTTGGTTGCTTCAGCTGGGAGATGAGTCAGTAGAGTCATTTGGGAAATTCAGGCATGATATTCGGTTTAGTGGGACTCGAGAGTTAGAGTAGGATGCCTCGTTTCAGCAGGTAGTGGGGATCGTTCACCGGTTAGAGAGCATATGGTACCGGGAGCGAGAGGACAAATGAGGTCAAGGAGAGATATCAGGGAGGCAATGAGGCCTCGTAGATCGGAGGAATCTACTGGTCCGTATTATGGAGGCAAGGTACAACATGGTAGAATTTTTGTGGTTCAACCAGTTCAGTTTGCATTACCAGCTTCGCATGGGATTTCAGGTACTCATGGGTCTCAGAGGATTCGTATTGTGTGTTTTTCCACAGCCATGTCAGTAGCGAGATTGTTTTCAGTGTGGAGATGTTAGCCACAGGATGAGAGATTGTCCCAGGATTCAGGTAGGTGTATGGTAGCAGGGTATCCAGGTGAGTAGGGGGTGCCTAAGAGGGGGAGGCCCGACCCATTGATGTGTTGCATATAGTAGGCAGGAGGCCGATGTGCCAGATATTATCACATGTATGTTTTGATGTGTTACAAAGGGGCACCAGTTGTATTTCGTTATAGTTCTGTTGGTCGGGGCGAGTTCCCTTACTTGTTGTTTTATTTATGAGTGAGTTCCATGTTTTGCACTCCATTTTTTGTTTGCTCCTTTTGGGAGATTCTATGAGTAGTAGCCCGTGTCTATCATTGTTTATTTTTTTGATAGTGGTGAAACTGGAAGTGAGTCCTTGTTGTTCTACGTGGTAAGCTTTAGGTGATTTTCCTAAATATTTTGCTTACGAGTTGTGATTTGATATTCCAACGAGATGTGAGATCAGCTAGCATTATGATTTTATCAGCTGAGATGAATTAGCGGAGGAATTTCAATAGGTATGATATATTTTCGGTATAAGAATCAGAGTTGAGGCCGAGGTCCTCGTGATATTTGTGATTCGATATGTTTGGACCGGGCTGAGTACCATAGTGGAAATTTTATCAGGATGGTATCCTTGTGATTTGTTCATATGCTTTGCTTCTTCCTTGTTATATTGCTTTTGGTAAGTCGGTATTGATAGAGAGTTGTGCCTAGGGTCTTGTTTGATAGTTCCTTTATATGTTGCCATTTTCATATTCAGTCATTTTGTTATGTGTTTCTTTAGTTTAGTTTGCGGGATGTGTGACCGGTAGTGGTAGTTGTGGCTCGGTGTTTCGGGTGCCTAATAATGAAGTCTTCGTCTTCATTGCATCATTATTAGTGTTATGGGGTTTGGAAACAGAGTTCTTTCAGATGTGTGGCTAATTGCCAATGTCGAGTTGATTTCGGGCAGCTATTGTGATCAAATGTGTTATGTGAGCCTATGTGTGATGTACTATGTTGTGTGGTTGTGCCTTGTGGGTGTAGTCATGAGTTGATGTAGCTGAGGTGAGGCTAATGTTGGATATGGATTTAGAATCGGGTCTTTTGTAAATGAGTAGAGGTCAAGAAGTAGAGGTATGAGGCTTATCAGTGGTGATGTGAAGGCTATATTGCAGTTGTGATTGTTTCATCAAGATTTTGTGGGTTGGGATGATGTGGGATCACCCGCGGGTATGTGTTAGAAGTGTACAATCAGTTATTGGATAAGTTCAAGGTGAATCCTAGCACGTTCGAGGACGAACGTTTGTTTAAGAGGGGGAGGATGTGATGACCCAAAAGGTCATCCTGTATTTTTCTAGGTAATTCTATGTTCTGAGGTTGTGAAAACCTCCTTCTATCTTACCTCAATTTGCGTGCGCATCCCCGGCGTGTAGTCGGGAAGCCTTTATGTGAAAAACTGATAAAAATGATAATTTTGTATTAAAATTTGAATGAAAATTGACTTCGGTCAACATTTTTGGTAAACGGACCCAAACCCGTGATTTGACGATCCCGGAGGGTCCGTAGAAAAATATGGGACTTGGGAATATGCCGAGAATCGAATTCCGAGATCCCAAGTACGAGAAATGAATTTTGAGAGAAAATTTTTTTCTGAAAAATATAAAGGTTTTTTTGTAAAATAAAATTTGATGTGAAACTTGTGGTATCGGGCTCGTATCTTGGTTCCGGAGCCTGGTACATGTTATATATGATTTATACGTGTTATATGTGAAGTTTGGTAATAAACGAACTTGGTTTGATGTGATTCGGATCAAAAATACCAAATTTGATGTTTAAAGAAGTTTTGAGAAATTTCATTGATTTTGAGGTTTAATTCGATGTTTATGATGTTATTTTGGTGTTTTGATTACTCGAATAAGTCAGTAGGATGTTTTTAAGGTTGTGTGTATATTTGGTTTTGAGCCCCGAGGTCTCGGGTGTGTTTCGGATAGGTTTCAGGTCCATTTTCCCTATTTTGAATTGCTGAAAACTATCATCTGGTTTCCTTCTATGCGATCGCATAGAAGGATCCGCGATCGCATAGAGTGTCTGACTCGCCCAGTAATATCCTTCACTGCGATCGCAATAGTTGGTCTCCCATCGCAGAAGCCAACTTACTCCTTATACGCGATCGCATAAGCTATTTTGCGATCGCATAGAGCATTTTAATCCAGCTTCATTTTTCTTCTAGGCGAGCATGCCTCGATCCCCGCGATCGCTATTCACAAAACACCTAGGAAGAAAATAAGTTTGCAAAATCGGGGGTTTCACCATTTTAAACATATTTTGACTTCTAGAACTCGGTTTTAGGCGATTCCTTGAGGGTTTTTCACACAAATCGAATGGGTAAGTGTTATTCCACTAGAAGTAATTATATTTCATGAATTAGTCCTTGTTTTAATCATTTAATTTGCGTTTTGGTTGACGGATTGTGGGGTTTGAAATAAAGCTTCTAAAATGAAAAATCATGATTTGAAAGACCAAATGTTATCGGAATTGGATAAATTTCGTATGGGTGAACTTGTATCGGAATGGGTAACCAGAATTTGTAAAATTTGTCGGGTTCCGAGGTGCGGGCGCCGGGGTCGACTTTTGGGTCGATTTTTATAATTTTGTAAAGATTGAAACTTTATGATTCAGAATAATTCCTTATATGTTTTATGTGTAGAAGTTGTTTTAGTTGATTATAAGCCGTCCGGAGGGCTTTCTGCCCGAGAAGTCTATTTTTGAGTACCGGGTTATCGTCTTTGAGGTAAGTATCTTGCCTAACCTTGTATGGGGGAACTACCCCTTAGGATTGAGTCTTCCTTCTTGATTGTAGTCCGTGTATATGAGGTGACGAGTGTGTACTCGTACTTATTTGAAATTAGATTGCCCTTTTAGGATTCATAGATTCTTATATTACCTGTGTATGATTTGGAATTGTTACACTTGAATCCTTGGTTGTTAATTTCATTCCTTCCTGTTTAAATAAGAATTACTTGATTTTGGATTCTTCGTTATCTATTTGACTTTACTTGACTTAACTGAATAATCTACTTCTCTTATCATCATGCTATATTTTCTTCCTAGCTTACCTAATTGACTATAACTAGTGTCATCTAGCCTTATAATTGACTAACCGTAGTTGGAACATTTATTTGTTGGAGTCAAGCATGCCCGTGAGTCTTACATTGTGATTTATATGACTATTCCCTTAAGTGCCACTTAGGTATTATTGTTAGACATTTATGTTATTGTTATTTCCTTGATATTTCCTATTATTGGGCCTTTTGTTTTAAGTCGAGTGTTATTCCGTGAAGTAAACTGTTTAAGTGACATTGGTTATAGTTATTTCTCTTGTCGGGATGTTATGGTTATTGTTACTGTCTATTTTTTTAATGATATAATTTGTATTGTTGACTCCCTTGTCGGGATGTGATGGTTCCTATTATTGTTTATGCTTTGAATGATGTCGTTTGTACTGTTGACATCCTTGCCAGGATGTTGTGGTTTCTATTGTTGGTTATGCTGTTAATGATATTGTTTGTATTGTTGATTCCCTTGCCGGGATGTAGTGATTTATGGGTCATATTGTTTGTTTTTCCTTGCCAAACTATTGTTCATGATATTGTTTGGGTGAGGAAGAGTGTAAAGCACGAAGGATAAAGTCGTGCCATGTTTATGATATTAAGCACAACGGATAATGTCGTGCCATGTTTATGATATTTACCACGAGGGAACATTCCGTGCCATGTTTATCTTATATAGCATGAGGAAACATTCCGTGCCATATTTATGTTATTTAGCACGAGGGGACATTTTGTGCCATGTTTATGTTATTTTGTACGAGGGGACATTCCGTGCCATGTTTATGTTATTTAGCACGAGGGGAAATTTCGTGCCATGTTATGTTATGTTAGCAGGAGGGGACATTTAGTGCCATGTTATGTTATATTAGCACGAAGGGACATTCCGTGTCGTATGTATGCATTATTATTTCCGTCATTCTTGTTTTCCATTTACTGTATTTATTGGCAAGATTTGAGGAGATTTTTATCAAGGGATTTTACCGAAAAGTATTATTGATAAAGCAATGGTTTTGAAATGATTATATTTGAATGACTTTTACATCGAAGGTATATTTGAAAAGCACTAATTTTGCCTAAAATTATATTTGGAAGTCATTTATTGGGAAAACCTCTTTGGAAAGCTTTGTAGTTTGAAAGAAACTATGGTTTACGTAATCCTCTCTATTTTATATTTATATCTACTTTTGGAGAAAGTATGTTTTCAAAGTAAACTCTTCCATACTAAAATGATTTTATTTGCAAAAGTTTTTCATATGAACTGTTGTTTAAAGATTTATTACAGTTATGTGTTTTAATGGATAAGGACCGATGTGAACAAACTGACGTGGAATTGAGTTATTGGTGTCCTCTATTGTATTTTGTTTCCTTTCGATTCGTCTTGTTTTGCTGTCCATCTTTCTGTGTATTTTTGTGTTGTTTCGTGATTTATTTCTGCAATTTCCTTCCGCTTTATATTGTCATTGTGGTGGATTATCCTTAGAAGTCTTACATAGATGTAACGTTTGGTCATTTATATATTCATGTTATTTATTTTGTAGACCAGTGGTGTCTTGACTAGTCCTCATCACTACTCCACCGATGTTAGTCTTGATACTTACTGGGCACCTCTGTGGTGAGGTATATATTGTAGTATGTGTGTGGATGATTGCCGAGGAGACTCAAGGAACCTGCTGATGCGTTCACAGTCGTCAGAGTCACCTTCTTTGTATTTATTATTCATACACTGTTGTATCTACTTTCAAACAGTTGCACTTAGAAGTTGTATAAGATTCGTAGAGCTTATGACTTGTACTGCCAGTTTTGGGAAACTTTGTACATTTTGTTGAGATTTTATATTGAGACTGCTAGCCTTCTTTTATTATTGTTGTTATTCAGTAACTGTTAGGATTACCTAGTCCCTAAGACTAGGTGCCATTACGATACCCAAAGGAGGGAAATTTGGTTCGTGACAGACACTACACTACGTCATGAAGGGTCAACGGAGGGAATGACTCTTCGTGTTAGGGCTGGCGTGCAAACCCTACTAGTTCTGGTCATCCCCTGTATTGCACCAGTTTCTTCCATTTTCCCTTTTCCCTTCCTTCTATTTTCTGTGGTGTAGTTCCAGGGTACATCATTGGAATAAAAGGATGGTGTGGGCGCTATTGTTACAGTATGGTGTGGTCACTTCTACTTCAAACGGAGCAGGCACTGCTGAAAGTGTTGTTGCTTCAACTTCGAATGGAGTCGGTGCGGCTACCTCAACTTCGATCTATGGCTGTATCTGTACCACAATAGGAGTGTGAGTAAGTGCAGGTTTCTTAGGATCGTCCTCTTCTCAAATGAGCCCAATTGACGATTCTGGGTTCCATTCTTCATTGGTTTCTATCACATTTACCCCCTTGTCCATGTGATCCGAGAGGGGATTGTTATGGACATTAGGTGAAGACTCTTTTTCTTGTATAACCTTTGTATCAATTAGTGTCTGGATCTAATTCTTCAGAGTGCGAAATTCATTAATAGTGTGACCCTTCATGGCAGAGTGGTAGGCACATGTCTTATTTGGATTGACCCATTGAGAGGAATTTTCCATGGCGACAACGGGAATGCGAGTGACATAACCTGCAGCCTTTAGTCTCGCATACAACTTGTCGATGGGTTCAGCAATAAGGGTGTATTGTCTAGGTGGTCTGCGGTAAAAATTTGGTATGGGTTTTTGATAGTTTTGGCGGGCTGGTGGTGAGTGGTAATATGCTGGCTGGGTATTGTAAGTATGGTAAGCAGTACCGAGTTGTGGATATCTGGGAGGTGAAGGCTGGTATGTGAGAGGAGATTTTGAACCTTGGGCTACCATCACGACCCCTACTTCCTTCTTTTTGGATATGCCTCCTGACACAAGGCTTTGTTCGTACCTTGTAATGCTTCAAAATTGGTTACCATCCCGCTTTTGATTCCTTCTTCTACTCTTTCTCCCAATTTGATGATGTCGGAGAATTTATGATTTTCAATAACCATTAACCTCTCATAGTATTGCGGATCCTTGGCCCGGACAAAGAATTTGTTCATTTGTTCTTCTTCTAATACTGGCCTTACTTTCGCAGCTTCTGACCTTCACCGAGTAGCATACTCGTGAAAAGTCTCCGTTGGCTTCTTCTTAAGATTCTGGATATAGAAGACATCTGGTGCATTCTCCGTGTTGAATCTGAATCGATCCATGAAATCTGATGTCGTGCTTACCCAAGTAATCCATTTCTTTTGATTTTGGTTGATATACCAAGATAGGGCGTCTCTAATGAGGCTCCTCATGAATAACTTCATGCAATTCTTTCATATTTAAAAACCCTTACGAGCTTGTCGCAATACATCTTCATATGCACCTTTGGATCACCTGTTCCGTCGAACATTTCAAACTTAGGAGGTTTGTAGCCCTCTGGCAGTTCTACGTTTGAATAAATACACAAATCTTCATAGTTCAAACATTCAATTCCTTTACCCCTTTCGACGCCTTGGACTCGACTTGTAAGCTTCTTAAGTTCCTCCACTATATTCTTGATAAGCAGGTCCTTCTCGACGAATTCTGGTGTGTATGGGGTTTGTTGTGAAGTATTAGGTAATGTTTCTATGTATATGGGGTTACTTTGGTGGATTCCAGGGGTTTGGGTCTAGTGGTGATTATTGGTTGAATTATGGGGATCATAGGTAGGTTGTGGTGTGTTTTGAGGAGTGGGGTAGGCGGTAGTCTGTGGGTAATGGGTTGGATGATGTTGGTTATGTGGAGGAGTTGGTAGTGGTGGAGGATTAGGATTTTGGGGAGGCGTGGCATATTGGTGAGGTGCGGGAAGATTTTGCGGGTGCTGGTTTTGTGTGTGTTAGGGGGTGTTGGGAATTTTGTTGGTTGATGTTTGGGACATTTAAGGTGAGGGAGAGGTTTCACCAAGATATCGACATGCTCAAGTTCCCCTTGTAACTCCAGTATCTTTTGCTCTAACCGCAAACGCAAGTCATTCTGCGCCGGAGTACTCCGACCATCCGAAGTTTCAACATTCTCTGCATGCGTAGCATTGTGTTTCCTGATACCACGCATATCGTCCATCTTAGCTTATCCTTTATTCTTAGAATCACTTGGAGGAGGAGGAGGTGGAGGACCTCTAGATCTGGTATGATATGCCGATGATGCCAGTATGCACGAACCAACCGTAGGGGTTGGGAATAAACAAAGAAAGAAGAAAAACTAATGGTAAACAAGTCAATAAGGAATATTAGAAGGATATTTGCAGTATTTAAACACATATTGCAGAATTATAAGTTTGCGTCGTAATTTGGGGGAACTTATTGTGCCCGAGAACCGAGGTAGCCCTAACGACGTATAGATTTGGAGAAAACTCAATGCTGATAACTGCATCATTTCATTAATATGATAAAAAGACCAAATCTCTACTAAAATGACAATAATTATAAAGAGTAACTAGTGCCATTTGCCTTATAACAATCGAATTCTAAAATGAATCTAAAATAAGTAAATATCAATCCTAATCTACTCGATACCAGAGGGACCTTCTCCAAGCTTGGCCCTCTTAGCCCCATCAATCAGATTCACCAGGTCGCGCATGTCCAACAACAAATATGCCCTTTCTAGATGCCCTCCTTCATTACCTTTTGCGTTCTGAAAATTTGAGACCCTTTTCCTCATCTTTCCCTCAAGTTCCATCAAACCCACCTCTAGATACTCCAAACTCTCTATTGACTTAGTAGCAATTCCCCTCCATTCGTTGTTTGCTTCCATGTCGACTTTATGTTGTTCCGAATGCCTGGCCTCAGATTAAAAAGCCCTTTTGCATAACCGCATGTATTTGACTTGCACCTCAGCAACATCGTCTATGACTCTATATCTCAAATAAATCCCTGGCTTGACCTCTACTGCTATGTCATCGACCAACCATGATGGGTAGAAATACACATGAACAGCATGATACCGATCTTGATCGATAGTATCCTTTTCTACAACAGTCTTTTGATGCCACATGTGTTGTGCCTAGCACTTAAATTGAATGGCATTACCCTGGAAGTCTTCTTTGTAATGAACTATCTTGGAGACTCGTGGCATGCCTATATCCTTTATTGCAACGGTCCAAGGCTCGGTACATCTCGGCCACGATCATCGGGACAATAGTGTAAGTTTGTCCCTCAATTCCTTCCATTAGGGTCTTAATGACAATAGCTAAGCGAGTGTGGATACTTTCTCCTTGTATTAGGAATACCAGCATCCCCAGAAAACAGATAATGGACAAAAAAAACCCAGCAGTGAGTCCAACCCAGAGAAGCTATGGCAAACTCATCATGATAAAGGCGGTAGGACTTGATGTGCTTATAACGCTTGTAAATGAAGTTGAATGGTACGTAAGACTTCTTCAGGCAGACTATCTCATCATTCCTTCTGAAACCCATAATTTTCAGAAAGCCTCGAGAAGTACAATTTTCCGGTACCAACAGACCAGAGCTATCCCAGGGAAGCCCTGCAAAGCCTCCTATTTCCTCTAAAAGGGGAGTCATTTCTATATCACCGAAATGGAAAACGGCCCTCTTCTCATCTCAAAACATAGTAGCAGCATCAATCAGTACATTGTTTGGCTGAATGTCTAGCAAGGAAGGAAAATTTGTGAGAACTCTTTTCACATGGTTTTTTTCGCTTGGCGAGAGACCTTCCAAGAAATCTAGAAACAAAGGTGGGATACATCGAACCATGCCGAACATGGGGACTTCGTGCCTCATTTCTGCAAAACAAATAAAGTTAGCCCTTTCCCCCTCCGGATTCGACTATTTACACATTAATGATTGACATATCGGCACGTTTTCTCCAAATAGTGCACATATCATGATTGTACCCGTTGAGATTATGGAAATACCGGTGGGATTTGGACAAGGTTTTCCTTAGAGAGTTATTACGCGGATAGCGTTTTAACCCATACTAGGTTTAGACATGATGCATGCACAATTAATATCAAAGTGGTATTTCTAGAAGTGTGTAGACCCGTACCCTCAAGTGAAAAACTCGAGAATGAAAGGCATGGAACCGTCGATTGCACCGCTGATCGACTAGTTTTACCGCAAATAAGCCTTTCAAAATTTTAAAGGGTGATTTAGGAAGAGCACGGACACTCATCAAGCACGGCTATTGTATCAATTACGTACGAGTGGAATATGATGTGGAGCATGCTTTATGTAAAGATAAAATAATACGTTGTCAAGTATTTTGTATGATGAAGGCAGTAAATGCAGTATTAAATGAAACGTAAAGACATAAAAGGAAAGAAAACAAGGAAGAAGTCGAATCGCGCAATGTGAAAGAATTGTAATAAGTAAAAGGGTAGGATAGGGAGAGACATGATATAGCAAATTTAAAAATGGTTTGGAGCAAGTGAACATGACTAAAAATAAGGGAAACACACATTGTAACCAGATTAAGCGAAGATTTGCTTATTAATACGAATTCACATAAAGAGAACATAGGTAACATCAAAATAATTAAGACACGCTTATTAGAGAAAACTAATTCATATAGACCAAGTTCATTATGGTAAGAGCCTAAAAATATCCCCAACAGAGTCGCCATACTATCGCACCCCTTTTTTCTTGCAAAATCGATTCGACACGTGATAACTCTTTTAAGGAAGGATGTTAAAAAAGAGTCGCCACCTAACAGGTTTGAGGTGCGTTAGGACACCTATTTGTAAATATTTCAGGTTTAACCAGTTTGCCTCACCAAAGGTCGGGTAAGGGCTCAAATTAGCTGGAGGAGAAAGTGTTAGGCACTTCTCGAGGTCCATAACAATGGGTCCCGGCCAAACTCGAGTTATATGAATTAGTCTAAACAAAATAAAATTGGGCAAATAAGCAAATAATTAATTTTAACAGCAAAGATGGGGGGTCCTAAGTTTTTTAGCCTAAAGGATCACCCCGTGCAACATAAATAATAATTTGTAACTCCCTCGAGGTGGGGTGTTACTCGTACTATTTAGCGGGCATAGGCTATAATCTCCTGCTACCCGATTACTAACTTTAAATTATTTACCTAAAGCACACTAGTTGATTCTACAGTGTACCCTATGGGTGCACTACCTGTCCCACGCCTATGGTACATGAGGCATTTGGACCTCTATCTCGGGGTGGTTCTAGACTTAACTTAGGTTGCTCAGAAAGTAGAAAACTAGGCTACATATAAAAAAAATTTGGACTTTCATGTATAAGCAAATAAGGTCTTAAGTTAAAAAAGGAAAATGCTCTCGGCACACGATAAGCTAAGGTAGGCTAACATGCACCGTCGATGGCTAGAAGACACAAACAACCAGTAACAGCGACCGCTACTGTAACACCGGTGACCTCAGTGATGTAAACATTCACTCCATTAACGTTATTCCAACCAATTCCAGAGGAAAAAAAGTTAACTGATGAGGATGAATGGAACAGTAAACAATGGAACAGTATTGAAGCAGTGAAGGAGAAGGAAATTCAAAAGTGCAAGGACCAATTGCCAACAATTACGCGAAGATTACAATTCCCTGAAGTTGGATCTTCGGCACAACCATCTCCAGATGTAGAACAACATACAACAACAGCAGGGACTGGGAAGAAGCAGGAACATCATGCAAAGGAGATCAGGCAATATAATCACAATTCTCATATGGGAATGCGACTACAATATGTTCCACCAAGCCATCGAGATGGTAAGATAATTATTCAAATTGTTGAAGAAGATGTAAGTGAGTTGAACAACCACTGGGGGACTGCCTTAATTGGACATGTCCTAGGTGATGCTCCGTATGAGAAATCTATTGAGAATTATAGAGAATCTGTGTGGGGGTTTGGTTCTAAACCTCAAATTCTATATCATAATGATGGGTATTATGTGTTTCGATTTTCAACAATTGTGGAAAGGGATTTAGTTATGCAAGCAGGTCCTTACTCGTATCACAACAAACCATTTATTTAGCAGAATTGGGAAAGGGATTTCCACTTTGACCCTAAGTGTATAACAACAATCCCTTTGTGGATTCACTTCCCTAGCTTACCCATTGGATACTAGACTACTGATGCACTGAGCAATATGGCTAGTGCTATAGGACTACCCATGTACTCTGACAGATTCACAACATATTTGAACAAAATTTCTTATGCAAGAGTTATGGTTAAGGTTGACATCACTAAGCCTTTGGTGGAGAGTATAGAGATTGTTACTCCTTCTGGGACTAGGCAACAGGATATACTTTATGAGTGGAGGCCAAAATTTTGTAGTGAATGTGTACACTTTGGCCATGATAACTTTGAATGTTGGAGGACAAACCACCAGAACCATGAAGATGCTGAGTTTAAGGCTCCTAAAAGAAGAAACAAGGGCAGAAGGAAGAAAGTAGTACATGAATAGAAACAAAAGCAACAACAAGAACAATGAGAGGTAGTTGAGGGAGATGGTGTAGAGAACCCTCAAACAGAGACAGAAAATGGTAATCAGAAGAAAACATCTGAGAATGGCTCTACTCAAAAGATTCAGGTGATAAGTAGGATTGAAAAAAGCAGGGTGCAGCATAGTCCAGTTGCAATGCAGCAGACTCAACCTATAGAAGCTAGCACTACTAATAGGTTCACAATACTATGAGAGTGTGGGCGGAGTTCTACACAAGGAGATGGAATTGATACTGAACCTACCTAAAAACCACCATGATCATAAGCACTTGGAATATAAAAGGGCTGAATAATCCCTATAAAGTAAACATTCGTAGGTGTCTAGAAACTAGAGTAAAGGAAAAGAAGGAAAAAAAATATACTGAATAAGATAGCCAAGGACTGGGGATACTAATGTAATTATACTAAGGCTATAAATGGAAGAATTTGGTTGTTATGGAAGACAAACTTGATAGTAAAGATAGTCCACATTCATGATCAATTCATTCACTACTTAGTGGAAGATCCAGTAACCAGTTCCCAGATCATGTTGACAGTTGTCTATGCTAGGAACAAGGTGCAGGAAAGGGTAATACTATGGCATGATTTGCAGCAGCTAGGGGCGCAGATTCAAGTACCTTGGCTAATAAGTGGAGATTTTAATAATGTCTTAACCACATGATATACCACAAAACTCAAATGCTCATAACAATAACATCCGACTGCAATAGCTGCTCGGTAACCAACCCGACACCGGTAACAAACCTTATATCAACTAAAATCTTGTTCTGAACCTTCGTACACTACCAATGATGAAAGAAATATACAGAAACTCATAACCACCCATCATATTAACAAGTTGTGGAGGTCTCTTGCCCGATAAAATCGCGGCCAAATTCTAAGGCGACTAGTGACACAATTCTTGCAAACATACAATAATCAAATCATATGGCACTCGTTTGAGGCCCAATAACCAATCTCATCCAGTACAAACTACTCGACCGACATGTCATACAAATACTACTTAAAGCCACATACCATGTTATTCGTGCACCAACGAACAATAACTAAAATATACCTAATGATGGAAAGAGAATCGAAATGAATAAACCATCACGCCAGCTCAACAGATACCACCACGAAGAGAAATGTTATCAATCCACCACACAAGGGGAAACATAACACACAAAATAATCTCAAAGTATCATATCCTAGCATAACGCCGATGCAATGCATGATCAAGCTGAAACATGTCCATATGAATACCTCAATTCACAATGCACAAAATCAACAACCACACGCAATTCGACATCAAGTACACGAAGTGTATGACCAAAACAATGGAGAAGCAAACAACACAATATACCACATCCCAAAAAGACCATAACCAAGGTGCAATCGACCATTGAACACCCCAATACCTATTTCGCTCGAATTCCGCTACAAAGACCAAACAGAACCGTATTGGATATGCATATAACCAAAAAATCATATCCCCTTATAGAATTGAAGTGTAACACATAGAACATATCAGAACACAAACAAGCTCAACTCTAACCGAATAACACACCTTTCAGCAAACACGGTGTTGAGTCAAAAATCCAACCCGGTGTAGAATACACATCCTCATTGGGCCTACCAATGGGCCCAAAATCAACTCTAATAATCCCTAAATGGACAAATTGACCTAACCATAGCACGTACTACCATCTAACTAACTTTGGCCAAATCTCCACAGTCCGTAACCTATATATAATCTGCTTCTAAGAACTCCCAGTAACCAAATCCATAGAACATATGAATCACCAAAGCCGATCCAAACTCCACCACTCGAATAACTGACACATCACTCATATAAAATCATTCCCATGAGAAATACTTCTATAATTCTTCCATGCCATATAGCAAAATCCGAACATTAGTAGTCGATCAAGCAGGCGAGTACTACAACACCAATGAAGTATTCATAAGTCAAAAAATTGTGTGCCTTCTGAAATTCACACCCTTCTCAGGAAATACCGAGTAGTAATAGCATTCATCTAGTCATCTGAAACCCTCCATGTTGTCTAAGAATTCATGACGTCCCTTCAAAACCGAATCGTGACCTTGCACGTGAAAACATCAATCCCACAAAACACACGTCATCTATCATGCCATGATATGCAAAATAGGAGGATCTCACAATCAACTCTCAGTCAAAAACCTTCTACTTGATCTCATCCAGTAGAAAATTGCAATACGCAACATGCTCCTCACGGCGGTAGGAAATATCTATCTCAAACCGTGGTAGAAACCATCGAGAACTCTTCGATACCTATTTGCACATAATCAAGCCATCAGAACTGAATCTCTCTAACTCTAGCAAGCCACGCAGGTCGCCAAACCCAAGATATTGCCACAATACACCTCTAAAGACTCACCACATCATAAGTACCCAAAGAACTAATCATATCCATTATTATGTTGATCTAACTTACTACCAAGATATCATATTTCTCCGAGTTCCTTCTGAATTACCCTAAAGTTGAACCTTCTCCTTGCTAGAACACCACAATATTTAGCCAAAGTTCACCACAAGCGATCCTAGCATAAAACCTCACCTCCCTAAGGCCCATAAGCCGTTGTATTCCCTCTTAAGCACCCCAAAAGTACCACAATTGAGATGCCCACTTTGAAGAGACCTTTTATGAATCTAAAGTCGTTTCGTTCGCCTTTTTTATACTTAAATGTAGAATCCACAATGATATAGAAATACCATGAGTCTCGACACCATCCGTTGTAAATCTCAAATTCTAGTCATATACAAATCCGAAAAATTCTCAATTGCTACATATAAATCTTGAATCCATTAGAACCTTCTCGAGAGTCATCAATTTTTCTCAAATCACAATTGCATTGTCCAACGGGCCGAACAACTTGTACTCCATTAGCACAACAACACTCAAAGAAGTAACCTCACCTTAACGCAACCGAGCAAATTCCTACTTCATGCGCACTACATCCTTCATTAATAAAAATTCAATCATTCCATGATATCCATATACCTATAAAGTGTACTACATCTCGTCCCATTCAAACCATCTTAACACATCTCGCAGACGCATTTTACTCATCATATAGACATCCAACCACTCCAAAAGCACATGCTCACACAACTGAAAATATTGATCCTAGTTGTTGTCAAAACCGAGTCTCAAGTCCACTAGACTGGCCCACCACCAAAACATAGAAAATGCATCTCGAACCTCTTCCATGGAATCCACAAGTCGTCGATGTACGGCTGATACCAACTGCTCACATATGCATACAGTGGGTGGAAGGAATTCAAAAACATACACTTCAAACTTAATCAATATCGCACGATAAGGAAAGAAAGATGGGAAGTTTATCCTCAATGCCGCATAGCCTCTCGAAGTGTCACGGCCCCAAAACCAGTCCAATCGTGATGGTGCCTATCATGGAACTAGGCCAGCCAAAACCCAAACTCGAATCATAATAAGCTTCCCGTTTACATCTTTACTATACTAATTTTCCATAAAGGTTCCTTTAAACATTTACAAAACAGTTAAATCTATACTGAACATTAAATACAACCCTCGAGAACCCGGAGTCACTGGTCATGAGCATCTACATAAAATACACAACTCGGCGAAAATAAACAAAATAATAGTAAGCAGGAGAGGGAGCAGGACTGCGAACGCATGCAGCTACCTTGCAAACCTCCGAGAATCTCTGGAACAGATAGACAGCTCACCCTGCCCTAACACTTGAATCTGCACACAAGGTGCAGGGAGTAATGTGAGTACGTCAACTCAGTAGTAATGAAAATAAATCAAGTCTAAGCGGCAAGGAAACACATAAACCCAATTCCATCAATCACAATATACACAACCTTACTTTCCAATAGTATAACATAGATATATAAAATCATCATGCCTTAAAACCAACTTCAGAAAAACCCTGTGAAGAATGTATATTTTCAACAACTTCAAACCGAAAGATTTAGTATGAAAATGAAATGAATCATATAGAGGCCCATCGGGCAAAACATGATTCATAAGCTCAGAGTGAAAGTAGTAAATCACAAGTAGCCCCTCGGGCAAAACATATTTCATAAGCTCATGGTGAATGTAGTAAAATCATAAGTAGCCCCTCGGGCAAAACATGCATCATAATCAGCCCCTCGGGCATGCCTCACAGTCACTCATAATCAGCCCCTTGGGCATAGCTCACCATCACTCATAATCAGTCCCTCAGCACCTCACAGTCACTCATGCCTCCCAATCACTCATCACTCGGCACTCGGCACTCGGCACTCTGTGTGCTCACTGGGGCTCCCTCAACCCAAAAGCTAATATCACTCAGCACCTCACCATCACTCAACACCTCATAATCAGGCCCTCGGCCTCACTCAGCAGAATCACTCAAAAGGCCCCTTGGGCGAATCAATATAACAGGGTACTCGACCAAAAATATCATTTTAAATCTCAAAGTGGTGTAAAGAAGGTTGAGTTTTGAAAAACAGTATGCACAATGAGGCTGAGTGAAATCATCAACAAATAGTGAGGAAAAACAGCAGTAAAAAGCCCCTAAGGGGTCTAAATAGATCGACACGAACACGGCTTATAGCCCAAATATTTCACGAATCTTTAGAACATAATTTAACATAAGTTTTTGAGTAAACATGCAACTCATTAGTTACCGCGGAGAGGAACTAGTCCAATCCAAAAATCAGTACGCACCACATACTCGTCATCCGACATGTGCCCCATTCCAAAATTAGTGAGAAAATATGTAATCTGGGGTTCCATACCCTCAGGACAAGATTTATAACCATTACTTTCCTCTACCGAGCCACAACACTAGTCCGCAATGCTCTTTCCCCTCAAATTGGCTCCTGATTGCTCTGAATCTAGCCAAAACAAATTTAACATCATCAATATATAACCAAGGAACACAACCCAATCGAAAACTATCAAATTACACGAGAATCTCGAAATTTGGCCAAACCCGAGCCCCGGGCCTACGTCTCATAATTCGATAATTTTTACATCATTAGAACCCTTATCCTCCACGAGACCGTACATACCAAGAACACTAAAATCGGACCACAATTGCCCACTCAAATCCAAAAAAGAAAAATCCCATTCCCATGCACCCTTCTTCCCCAATTTTTGGGCTTAATTCCTCATGCATGGTGGAATCAAGACAAATTCATGAAATTGAACCAAAGATGGTTGAATAACACTTACCACAAGAACCCCGCTGAAAAGCTCGTCCAAAATATCCTTCTCCCGAGCTCTCAAATGGAAAAATAAGTTATGGCCAAGAACCCCCGAAGTAGGACTTAAAACTGATTGCCCGGGCCTTCTCTTCACTGCGATCGTGGAAGCTCCCACGCGATCGCGAAGAACAAATCTTCTGCACCACCAAATTACCCTACGCGATCGCAGACATGCACATGTGATCGCGATTCAGCAGGACATAAACCCATGCGATCGCAAACCACTCTACGCGATCGCGAAGAACAACGGCTCAGCCCACTCACGTGCCCCTTTAACTCTATGTGAATGTAAACAAAGTTACTATCCCACTGCCCAACAACCTCATACTCACGTGATCACGATTGCGACCTCCACCACGTGATCGCATATAACCAAAATCCTGCCATCCCCAGCTAGGTCTACGCGATACAAACTCCTTCCCGCGATCGCGTTGAAGCAAACCAAAAACTCATAACAGCAAAAATCTGCCTAGTTTTCAAGCCAAGAGTTGGTCCGTTAACCACCCGAAACACACCCGAGGCCCTCAAGACATCAACCAAAACATACCAACATATCCCATAACATCATTCAAACTGAGTCGAGCCTTAGAAACACCAAAAACAACGCAACAACACCAAAATCACATCAAATTCAAGCCTATGAACTTTGAAACATCCAAATTTCGCCAACTACGCCGAAACCAACCAAAACACTTTCGATTAACCTGAAATTTTGGACACATACTCAAAATGACATTACGAACCTGTTCCAATTTCCGGAATGCCATTCTGTCCCCGATAGACTAGTTTACACTACTGACTGGAAATCGCCAAAAACTAACTTTCGCCAATTCAAGCCTAATTCTACACCGTACATCTAAACTTCATTCCGAACACATTCCCAAGTCATCCCAATTCACCTAATGAAGCTATCCAAGCCATAAAATCCGCATTCCGAGGTCGTTGACCAGTAAATCAACTCTCAGTTGACTTTCTCAACTATTAGGGTACCTTGAGAGGCTAATTCCCTCAATTCTCATCATGACCACTCTGAACCCGAACCAACCGACCCAAACCACATAAATGAAGCTGAACCACGTAAAATGAGGTAGAAACGGGAGAAACGGGTCCAAACTCTCGGAACGATCGGCCGGGTCGTTACACGAAGATAGGTATGTGCGTCATCATGCCGATCCACAAGACTCTACTAGACACTTGATCATGACTCATAGAACCTATGCACCTAGAGCTCTGATATCAACTTGTCATGATCCAAAATACAATTAGTCGAGATGGCACATAACCCAACCAACTAGGTAAGCCAATTAATAATAAACCACAATATATTGACAATGATAAGAGTCAAAAAATAAAATTACTAAATTTTATACAAATCTCCAAGGGCTGGTAGTACAAATCATGAGTTTCTACGACTTACAGTTTACAAAGCTAGTATGTAATAAATACATCATCTGTTTGAAACGTACATAGACAGTTTATAAATCTAAAGCTACCAAGAATAAGAAGCAGCAATAACCGGAATGCATGTACATCTTCAATGCCAGCTCACACCACTCGCAGCAACATCAGCTCCAAAATCTGCATGCAAGGTGCAAAAGTGTAGTATGAGTATAACGGACCCCATGTATTCAATAGGTAACAAACCTAACCTTAATTTGAAGGCAGTGACAAGCTTGGACAACGCTCATAGTCCAACACCAATAGCCAACAACAGCTTGTAACGATAAGAATAAAAGAAACACAAGTAATAACTCAAAGATACGATGCTCAGCTCGTTCACATTTATGGAAAAATAGGCATGCTTTAAGATATAACAATAAAACTCAAATCTTTCACAAAATCACCAAAATATGAGTAAATTAGAAAACAATGATTTTTCTCAAAAACTTCCAACAACAGATAAGATATATCATTCTCATATAGCATGAGACAAGTACATCTATATTCATATATGTCAATGTGCATGTGAAATCATGAATGTCACAAAAGCATGTAGCATGAAGAAATGCACCTTTATGCATATATGTCATGTATGCATGTCCAATGCAATGCATCACAATGATGAACTCATGTACTCATAGTCTCAGTTAACTGAATTTCACTATCTTGCACTTCCACATTCAAACCATTTGAACACATCCTGCAATCACATTATACTCATCATATAGCCATCCAACCACTCACGGAGCCACCAGTCTCCCCCCCCCCCTCCCCTATAGGGACACCACTGGACACAGAAGTCCAGAAGCACATGCTCACACAACTGAAACTATTGAGCCTAAGCTGCGGTCCAAACCAGGCTTCAGGTCCTCTAAACTAGCCCATCACCAAAACATAAAAATCACATATCGCACCTCATCCATGGAATCCACAAGCCGTCGATGTACAGTTGATACCGACTTCTCACTTGTGCATACGAGTGAGTGGAAGGAATTCAAACAGATACACTTCAAGCTGAATCAAAATCGCATGATAAGGAAAGAAAGATCGGAAGTTTATACGTAGTTCCTTGTAGCCTCTCGAAGATAGGTATGGACGTCAATATACCGATCGACAAGACTCTACTAGACACTTGCTCATGACTTGTAGAACCTATGCACCTAGAGATATTATACTAACTTGTCATGATCAAAAATTCAACTAGTCATGATAGCACCAAACCTAACACGCTAGGTAAGCTAATTAACAATAAACCACAATATAATGCCAATGGGAGTCAAAAATAAAACAATTGAATTATATAAAAATCTCCAAGAACTTTTAGTGTAAATCATGAGTTTTTACGACTTAGAGTTTACAAAGCCGGTATGAAATAAATACATCATGTGTTCAAAACGTACATAAACATATGTATAAATCTAAAGGTACCAAGAACAAGAGGCAGCAATAACCAGAACGCATGTACATCTTTAATGCCAGGTCAGGCCACTCGTAGCAGCATCAGCTCCAAAATCTGCACACAAGGTGCAGAAGTGTGATATGAGTATAACCGACACCATGTACTCAAAAAGTAACAAACCTAGCCTTAGGTTGAAAGTAGTGACGCGCTTGTACAATGCTTAGAGCCCAACACTAAAAGTGAAGAACAACTGGTAACAATATAATAAAAGTAGCACAAGTAAAAACTAAAAGATATGCTTCTCATCTCGTTCACATTTACAGAAAAATAGGCATGCTTTTCCGATATAATAGTAAAATTTAATCACCAAAATATGAGTAAATCAGAAAACTGTAATTTTTTCCAAAACCATTCAACAACAGATAAGATATTTCATTCTCAGATATCATGAGAAAAGTACATCTCTATTCCTACATGTCGATGTGCATGTGAAATCATGAATATCACAAAACCATATAGCATGATGAAATGCATCTCTATGCATGTATGTCATGTATGCATGTCAATGCAATGCATCACAGTTATGAACTCATGTACTCACACTCTCAGTGTAATGAATCTCAATGTCTCGCACTTCCACTCATCACATTCAATCACTCATCACACTCAGTCAATCAACAATGTACGATTCCTTCGCTCACTTCTGGTATGTCAGAATCCGTAGGGACGGATCTTGCAAAGTGCTAATATAAGCCAACATGGCCTGATGCGGCGGGTAGCCCGATCCTATCATGAATCAATAAAACTTGTTGTGGTGTGCATCCCGATCCCATCAATGATAATAAAGCCTATAAGGCCTGCTACGGCGTGCAAATCGATCTATATATATATATATATATATATATATATATGGCATTGTGCAATCCACAATATCTCACACAGCACTGCTTTCATGCCCCAACTCAGTCATCAATATCTCCAGCCTTTTGGACTCATAAATCTCATGCCAATCAGCCCAAACAATGATAAAATAATGTGAAAACAAAGGTAACATAGACTGAGATATGATATGCGAATGAATGAGTATGACTGAGGATGTCACTACCATTTATGCAAATAACTCAACAGCACAGATGACCTTAGTGGGTCCCAACAGAATAAGCATATAGCCTAAACATGATTTCTAATGTGATTCACAGCTCAATTTCTCTAACACGTAGAAATTTCATGGATATAAACAAGATTAGGTAACTACACAGTATCACATAATCAAACGAGTCATAATTCACAAGGTGCACGCTCTCACGCCCTTCACCTAACATGTTCGTCATCTCAACACCCAACACATAACACGTATGTTCAGGGATTCATACCCTCAACACCAAGTTTAGAAGTGTTTCTTACCTTGAACAAGCCGAATCCATTATCGAGCATGAAAAACAATACTCTAGAAACACCATCTCACGCATAACAACCTTCAAACAGCTTGAAACTAGACAAAAGAAACTGAAGAACATCAAATAATGCCAGAGGAAACAAACTCAACCGATTAAGGTCGAATCTTTAATCAAAACCCCAAAGTCAACCAAATAGTCAACCAAAGTCAATGTTGGGCCTGCCTTGGATTCCCCATTAACACAAACGAAAACCGGCTCAATCGGAGTATGATAGCTAAACCTATTCGCTAAAACATCGTTCTTGGGTTTTCATAATCCAAGAGTCCAACCCACACTAGTTGGGCCCCATATCTCCTGAAATACACCTCCAAAACTCGCCAAAATTCGAGTATACTGTTCTCCTAAAATAGGGGAACAAAACCCCTTAAGGAATGAATAAATAAATGCCTATATCTCATTTTCAATTTTTAAAGTTTAGGGTAACCCTAGATTTTGATTTAAAGAACTAAGTGAGTTTTCAGTTAAAATCGTGAATTAAAGCTTAAACCAAGGGGATGAATCAAAGAAAAATACTTAGGTTATGGTTTATAACTTACCCCATGGAAGAAACTTGAAGAATATCCTTGAATTCTTCCAATCTCAAACTTTCAAGATGAGGAAAACTCCAACAACATTAATAGCCAAAATTTCACAGTTACTCTACCTTGTTTCTTGTGCCTAATGATACCAAAACCGACTTTTGATGCCTCCAATGGATTTATTATAAAATTCTAGTCAAGTTAGGCTTTTGAATCGCTCAATTTGACCTTATAATGAATAAGATATGTTAGATTCAATATTTGGAAATAGTGCAGATTTTAAATACGATTGACGTAGCAATTTCGTAATTAATCTGAAAAATTAGGCAACCTAGTAAAATTACCCTAAGTTCCTCAAACGATGTCGAAACTTGATGATTTCAGTTGCTATGGTTCTAAAATTGAGATGCATATATAATGGTTCAGTCAAAACACGAATCAAAGGTCGTTTGCTTAATATGGTAACCTTTATTCTCAAATTAACATCAAAACCGAAAACAATCACCATACAACCCAAACATATGCAAAACTCATAGAAATTTAACCAAACTTTGTGCACATGTCCAAACTCATCGTACAAACTTATTGAAATAATTAAAACCAGATTCCGAGTCCGTTAAAAACATTCAAACCTTGCTCAACTCTTCCAACTGAAAGCTTCTAAAACGAGAATCATTCTTCCAAATCAATCTCGAACCGCACGAAAACCAAAACTAACCATACACGCAAGTAATAATACATAATATGAAGCTACTCAAAATCTCAATTCACCGAATAGAATGCTAAAGCTCAAAACGACCGGTCTATTACAAATAAATAAATACATGTAAGAAGTTAAGGCATATGTTTAACAAGGAAATGTAGCAAGTACACAACAAGTGTAACATGGAATAAAAGAAGACATTGTATAATTAAAGACATGCACGTAAATTCTACCAAAAACCCCAATTTCGATTCTATGAAATCCTATATTTTATAGTGAAAATTCATGAAAAAGTAATGAAAATTAATTATATAAAAAGTTCATATTACTAACATATGAAGCTGGGATCCCCAAAAATCTCCTCTATGGAGTTTAAGTATTGAAATCCCCACATTTTACTCAGTTGCAGGTATTGCAATTGCGAACTAATGTTTACAATTTCATCGTCTGCAAATGCCATCAGTCTGCGCTTCAATGTTGTTGCAAATGCAACTCATCTTTATTTGTGAAGGTCCAGCCCATCGCAAAAGCCAACTGAGCTTCGCAATTGCAAAGCTACCCTTAAAACCCATTGTCGCAAATGTAGCCTTTTCCTCGCAATTGAAGGGACCCAAAAACTCATAAAATCGAGCAGAACTTCGCAAAAGCAAAGCTGCCAGGCCCAGCCAATCCTCGCAAATGCAAGCCTGACATTGAAAATGCGAGACTTACAGAATAACAATACCAGAATTTTCTCAGCTATGCCAAAACACCTGCAACCCATCTGAAACACACTCGAGCCCTTCGAGCTCCAATTCGTACATTCATACAAGTGTAATAACATCATACAAACTTGCTCGCAATCTCAAATCATCAAAGTAACATCAAAATCAAAAATTGGTCATTAAAACTCAAGATTTTCAAGTTCAAAACTCAATTTTAAAACTTTCATCATAAAGCGTCGAAATGGCCTCCTCGGGACCCCAATCAAACATGCATACAAATCCCAAATCACCATACAAATCTACTGAAATTGTCAAAAGACCGATCCAATGTCGTTTATCAAAAATGTTGACCGTGGTGAACTCTAGCCATTTTTAAAGTTAAAAATCTCATTTTCTTTAAAAATTCACATATAAACTTTACGGAAATCAGCACAGATTATGCACGCAAGTCATATATCATAAAATGAGCTATGAAATGTCTTGAAATACAGAAAAGAGAGTTAGTAATCAAAATGGCCTATTGAGTCGTTACATTCTCCACCTCTACTGAAATGTTAATCATTGAACGGACATATAAATGTAGATGGACTGGTAAAAAGGTGTGGATATCTACTCCTCATGACATACCTAGATTCACAAGTAGCATCCTCAATCAGCTGACCTCTCCAATGCACTTTCATAGAAGGAATATATTTAGATCTCCATTTTCGAACCTGTCGGTCTAGAATAGCCACCGGCTCTTTCTCATAAGTCAAGTTCTCATCAAGTTGAACCATGCTTAAGTTCAAAACATGTGACCTATCTTCATAGTAGTTTCAAACCTAGAATGTGTTTCACCTCATTACCAAAACAATATAAAAACCGGGGTTTCATACCCTCAGGTTTAGAGTTACAATCGTTACTTACCTCAAAACATCCCAAAAGCTATTTCGCAATGCTCTTAACCCTTGAATTGGCTCCCAATTGCTCCGAGTCTATCACAAATCAGATCAATAACATCAAAATCTAGGGTGATGAACCCCAATAAAAAACAATCAAAATTAGGCGCAATTCCCGAAATTGGCCAAACCCGAGCCCCAGGCCCAAGTCTCGAAATTTGATAAAAATCACAAAACTAGAATCCTCATTCCCTCATGAGTCTACCGATACCAATTTTACCAAAATCCGACCTCAATTGCCAACTCAAATCATCAAAAGAAATTTCGAATTCCCACTCCCATTTTTCCCAAATTTCTACTTTAATTCCTCAAATTGCATGGTAAAAATCAAGACTAATTCATGAAATTAAACCAAAAGTGATTGAAGAACACTTACCACAAGAATCCTATTGAAAATCCCGTCCAAATTCTCCTTCCCCCGAGCTCTCTAACGGAATATTGAGTTATGGCCAAAACCCCCGTTTAGAACATAAAAACTGTCTGCCCAGGTCTCTTTCTTCACTGCGATCGCGGGAGTTCCCACGCGATCGCGAAGAACAAATATGCTGCCCCATAAAATTACCCTACACGATCGCACTGCTTCCCCTCCCTCACGTAAGAGATCGCGACTCCACACAGGCGATCGCATAGAAGAAAAAGACACTTCCTCAGAACAAAATGCAATCGCATGCCCACTATTGCGATTGCATATAACAAAACCAGTGGGCAATAATTGCAGCACCTACCGCAATCCCTCTAAGGCCAAACACACTCTGATAACCACCCGAAACTCACCCGAGGCCCTTGGAACCTCAACAAAACATACCAACACATCCCATAACCTCATTCAAACTTAGTCGAGCCTTCAAAACGCCAAAAACAATGCAAAAACACCGAAATCACATCAAATTCAAGCCTATGAACTTTGAAACTTCTAAATTACGCCAATGATGCCGAAACCAACCAAAACACGTCCGAATGACCTAAAAATTTGCACACATATCCAAAATGACATTACGAACCTGCTCCAACTTCCAGAATTCCATTCCAACCCCGATAGCCTACTTTTCCCTGCCGACTGGAAATCGCCAAAATTAACTTCCGCCAATTCAAGCCTAACTCTACACCGGACATCAAAACTTCATTTTGAACACACTCCTAAGTCCCAAATCAGCTAAAGAAGCTATTCGAGCATTAAAATCCACATTCCGAGTTCGTTTACCAATAAGTCAACTCCCGTATGACTTTTTCAACTATTAAGCCAATTAAGAGACTAAGTGTCTTTGTTCTCACCACGACCACTTCGAACCCGAACCAACCGACCCAACACAACATAAATAGGCTAAGCAATATACGTGAAAGCAGAAACAGGGGAAACAGGGCTAATTTCACGGAACGACCGGCCAGGTAGTTGCACCCTACCCTTTTAAACAAACGTTCGTCCTCGAACGGGTCTAGAAACATACCTGGAATCTAGAATAAGTGAGGATATATGCTCCGCATATCCCGCTCGATATCCCAGGTGGCATCCTCCACCGGCTATCCTCTCCACTGAACCTTCACAGAAGATATATCCTTAGACCTTAGCTTTCTGACCTGACGACCCAAAATAGCCACTCGCTCTACCTCATATGACATATCACCCTCGAGATGAATCGTGTTGAAGTCCAAAACATGAGACGGGTCACCCACATACTTCTGGAGCATCGAAACATGGAACACCATATGAATACTCGATAAGCTAGGAGGCAAGTCAAGTCTATAAGCCACCTCCCCAATCCTCTGAAGCACCTCAAATGGCCCAATGAATCGGGGAGTTAGCTTTCCCCTCTTCCCGAACCTCAAAACACCCTTCATGGGTGACATCTTCAGCAGCACCTTCTCCCCAACCATGGAAGACACATATCGGACCGTCCGGTCAGCATAACTCTTCTGCCTAAACTGCATCGTGCAAAGCCACTCCTGAATCAACTTCACCTTACACAACGTATCCTGAACCAAGTTTGTGCCCAATAGCCTAGCCTTGCCCGGCTCAAACCAACCAACCGGAGATCTGCACCTCCTACAATATAAATCCTCATACGGAGCAATCTGGATACTCGAATGATAACTATTATTATATGCAAAATCTGCGAGTGGAAGAAACATGTCCTATGAACCCCCACAATCAATGACACGGGCACGTAACATATCCTCCAAAATCTTAATAGTACGCTCCGACTGCCCGTCGGTCTGAGGATGAACAATGTGCTCAACTCAACCTGAGTTCCTAACTCCCTCGGCACGGCCCTCCAAAACTGAGATGTGAATTGAGTACCTTTGTCAGAAATGGTAGAAACTAGAACCCTATGTAATTAGACAATCTCCCTGATATAAATCTCAGCTAATCGCTCCGAAGAATAAGTAGTACCAACAGGAATGAAGTGCGTGGACTTGGTCAACCGATCCACAATAAACCATATAGCATCAAACCTCCTCGAAGTCCGTGGAAGCCCAACTACAAAGTCCATGGTGATCCACTCCCACTTCCACTCCAGAATATCCAATCTCTGAAGCTTTCCACCTAGCCTCTAGTGCTCATACTTGAACTGCTGGCAGTTGAGACACCGAGCCACGAACTCCACAATTTCCCTCTTCACCCGCCTCCACCAATAATGCTGTCTCAGATCCTGATACATCTTTGTGGCACCCGGATGGATGGAATACTGAGAACTATGGGCCTCAGCTATAATCAAATCTCAAAGTCCATCAACATTGGGCACGCAAATCCGACCCTGCATCCTCATGAACCCATCATCACCAATAACCACATCCCTGGCATCACCAGGACAGACCCTGTCACGAAGAACGAGCAAGTGTGGATCATCATATTGGCGTGCTCTAATCTGATACCCGCGGGGGCTCTGATAGATCCAATCTCACCAACTGGCTAAAGCCTGAACATCAAGGGCTAAAAGTTGCTCTGCTGCTGGAAGGTAGGCTAGACTCCACAAACTCTCCACTCTGCGACTCAGGGCATCGGCCACTACATTGGCCTTCCCTGGATGATATAGAATGGTGAGGTCATAATCCTTGAGAAGCTCCAACCATCTCCTCTGACGTAAATTCAGATCCTTCTGCAGATGCTGCAAACTACGGTGATTAGTGAAAATCTCGCAATGCACTCTATACAAATAATAACGCCAAATTTTCAAGGTGTGGACAATAGCTGCTAGCTCAAGATCGTGCACTGGATAATTCTTCTCGTGCACCTTCAACTGTCTGGATGCGTAGGAAATCACCCTACGGTCCTGCATCAAAATCGCTCCAAGGCCAACTCTTGAGGCATCACAGTAAACTGTACAGGAACTTGAACCCGTAGGCAAACCAACACCAGAGTTGTAGTCAAAGCTGACTTGAGCTTCTGAAAGCTCTCCTCACACTCCTCAGTCCACCTGAACTGAGCACCCTTCTAGGTCAGTCTTGGCATAGGTGCTGCAATAGATGAAAATCCCTCTACGAAATGGCGATAGTACCCTGCCAAGCCAAGGAAATTGCGAATCTCTTCTCCCTCAAGGTCTGAATCACAACTCTTAAATGCTGCTCATGATCCTCCTGAGATTGGGAATACACCAAGATATCGTCAATAAACACGATGATGAAAGAATCCAGATAAGGTTGGAATACACTATGCATCAAGTGCATAAAGGCTGTTGGGGCATTGGTCAGCCCGAATGACATAACCAGAAACTCATAATGATCATCTCTAGTCCTGAAAGCAGTCTTCGGAATGTCTGGCCCACGAATCTTCAACTGATGATAGCTAGAACGAAAATCAATCTTGGAAAATACCCTAGAACCTTGCAACTAATCAAACAAGTCATCTATATGAGGCAAGGGATACCGGTTCTTCACCGTGACCCTGTTCAGATGCCGATAATCAATAAACATGCGCATAGAACCATCATTCTTCTTCACAAACAACACTGGTGCACCCCAAGGTCACACACTAGGCTGAATGAACCACTTATCTAGGAGTTCCTGAAACTTCTCCTTTAATTCCTTCAGCTCCGTTAGTGACATACGATAAGGTGGAATAGAAATAGCTTGAGTGCCTGGCACCAGGTCAATACCAAAATCAATGTCCCTGTCAGGTAGCATGCCTGGCAGATCTGCAGGAAACACGTCTCAAAAGTCACGGACCACAGGAACCAAATCAATAGCAGGAGTCTCACCACTAACATCCCTAACAAAAGCCAGACACGATAAACACCCCTTCTCAACCATGCACTGGGCCTTCAGATAGGAAATCACCATTCTAGGCACATACTTAGAAGAACCTCTCCACTCAACCCTCGGACGTCCTGGCATAGCTAAGGTCACGGTCTTTGCACGACAATCAAGAACAGCATGACACAGCGATAACCAATACATGCCCAATATTAGATCAAAATCGACCATACTGAGTAACAGTAGGTCCACTCGGGTCTCCAAACCCCTAATAGATACCACACATGAATAATACACACAGTCCACAACAATAGTATCACCAACCAGAGTCGACACATAACAGACGTAACTAAAGACTCACATGGCATATCCAGGAAATGGGAAAAATATGACAAGAGATAAGAATAAGTAGAACCAGGGTTAAATAAAGCCAAAGCATCTCGGCGACAGACTGAGACAATACCTGCTATCACTGCATCGGAGGCCATAGCATCTGGCCTGGCTGGAAACTTACGGGCCTCACCTCCACCTGCTCGACCTCCCCCTCGAGGGCGGCCTCTAGCTGATTGACTACAACCCCTCACTGCCTGGGTGGGTGGTGAAGTAACTAGAGCTGAAGTCGAAGGCTGGCTCCCCAGCTGATATGGACCTCCAAGAAGGTAAGGAAACTGCCTCCTCATATGCCCGAACTCCCCACACTCATAACAACTCCCTGGATCTAGAGACGGGGACTGAAAGGAACCCCTAACACCATAATGGCCACAAGAAGAACCATGCATAGAGGAACCCTGAACTGATGGTGCTCGCGATGCACTCTAGGCTGGAAGGGCACCGAATGAAGAACGTCCTGGCTGAGAACTGTGGGGACCATGCCCCGAAGATGTACCACTATAGGCTGAGCGGACTGACTGAGGAGGCCTGAATGAACAACCTCTACCATGCTGAAACTTCCCGCTGGAAGGAGCACCACTAGAACCACCCGATCCACGAGTCCTCTTGGCCTCCCTCTCCTCCCGCTCCTGGTGGAGAACCGACTCAATATCTCTTGCAATATCAACAACCTGCTCGAAGGTAGCACTTGATACTCTCTCTCGAGTCATGAAAAGAAGGAGCTGATACGTGAGGCCATCCATGAACCTCCTAATCCTCTCCCTATCAGTAGGGACCAACTCGGTGGCATGACGGCCAACTCTGAAAACCGCATCTCATACTGCGTCACTGATAGCTCCCCCTCACGCAGCTGCTCAAAATGCCTGCGCTGCTGCTCCCAATGAGAATGGGGTACATACTTCTCTTAGAAGATAATGGAGAACTGCTGCCAGGTGAGGGGTGCTGAACCAACAGGACTACGCCTCTCAAAAGACTCCCACCAAGTGAAAGCAGCACTAGAAAATTGAAAAGTAGCAAACGAGACCCCATTGGTCTCCAGAATCCCACCAGTACGAAGCATCCTCTAACACTTATCCAGAAAACCCTAGGCATCCTCGCCCTCAGCACCACTGAGTGTCGGAGGCCGAAGTCTACTAAACCTCTCTAGCCTACGCTGCTCACCATCTGGCATAGCTGGAACCACGAAGACCTGAACTAGAGAAACACGCTGGGTTGGAACCATCCCCGGTGTCTGATGGCCCTGAGCAACCTGCTCAGGTGTCCGGGAAACTGGAGTCTGACTGCCTCCCCGGGCCTGAGAAGTAGCGGCAACTACCTAAGCAAGGGTGGTACATACCGTCAAGATTGGCGCCAAGTTCTCCTGAAGACCTGAAAAAACAATAGGCATTGTCGCTGCCTGAGCCTGTCCCGCTGGAGCATCTGCGGTGGGAACCTGATCCTGAATAGTAGGGGGATCAACTGGTACTTCCCTGGCTGCTGCACGGGCGGGCCCGCTACCTCAACCACGGCCTCGACCTCTTGCTAGTCTAGTTGGTGGTTGATCACTCTGATCGGTAGCACGAGTCCTCACCATCTGTGAGAGAATGAAACAACAGAAGTTTAGATTGCCAGAATCAACAAAATGGGACGACCCAATTCAAGAAAAATGAGATTGTTCCTAAGGGTTCTGCAGCCTCTCGAAGATAAGTACAGACGTCTCTCTACTGATCCGCAAGACTCTACTAAACCTGCTCATGACCGTTGCGTCCTATGTAACCTAGGCTTTGATACCAACTTATCACGACCCCAAATCCTATGCCGGTCGTGATGGCGCCTATCATGCAACTAGGCTAGCCAATCATTTCATACTATCTATATTTCATAATTTCCAACACTATACCAGTCTTTCAGAAAAGGATTTTTTTTCTTTTACTTGAGCAGATTAAAGCAGCAAAATGAAATAAATAATTTATACACTACCCCAAAACCTGAATTCAACTGTCATGAGCACCTAGGACGATAAATACAATGTACAATAAGGTGACTTGCTACTACAAAAGTCTGAAGTACGAAAGACAAAAACTATGAACTGAGGAAAGGAAAGGAGGTGAGCTGGGGACGCTGAGCAGCTACCTGATCCTCGAACAAACTCAAAGCACATCCGAAAATCAACTAGTGAGATGGTCTGGTACCTGGATCTGCACACAGAGGTGGAGGGAGTAACGTGAGTAAGCCAACTCAGTAAGTAATTAAAGTAACTAAAAACTTGAGTGTAGTGACCAGTATTTATAAATCATGATTTCATAAAAATAGTAATTCAACTTTTATTAGAAGGCTAAGATAAAGAAGGAAGAGAAAAGCAGTAAAATTCACAATGTAACAGCCATCCAGGCACAGTATCTCTCATAACAAGGTATCTCAGTCACTCGTGACTCCACTATCAGTATATCATGCTCACACTAAACTCTCGCACTCAACAAGTAACATGAATACACACAATTGCTGCTGCGGGCAGCCCGATCCGATACATACACACACACACACACACACACACACATATATATATATATATATATATATATAT